>JAHWFP010230519.1:8294-37276 GCA_023313725.1 Lithobius niger
CAGTCTGACATATAAGTCCAAAAGGCAACGTAAATAGGTTTGCATCCCTATTTATTTAATCTACTTTCAGAGGTTAGTGGTCTTTCTCCTCCTAAACCCAATATTATGATGAACGAGAGAAACAATAAAACGGGTCTGAGCAGTTTTCAATGGTCAATAGATGCTTCAAATTTAACAGAAGCATAATTTTTAATTTCTTAGACTTTTCGTGTATGTTTTCGTGTTTCTTTCGTCTTTCAATGACAGTTACCAAATTACAGCAAAAAATATGTAAATAATAAACAATTAAATTAGACACCAAGCAGATTTTCTTGCTTTTGATCAACGGAATCAGTCGTTTAATTAATTTAAAAGGTGAATGAAACTTCCAGTTTTGTTGCTCTTGCGTTTTGGTATTTAAATTTCTTTTTCCATTGCGTTAAGAACCTGATTCCAATGTGTGATGGTTGATATGAGACTTAGTTTAACATAAAAATTCTGAAAAAAATAGGGAAGGGCAAGCTAGCTCAATTGATCGATGGTGAAAGTAGCAATTGGCTATTGCATATCAAAACTTGAACAACATCTTAAAATTAGCGGCAAGAACTATGGATGCCATGATAGAAAGCATTACCCTCTTCCTGCTTTTTCCGAGTCACCTAATTTGTCTCACACCTCTCTTTCCAAGGCTTAAACTAGAGTTATATATAAGTTCATTGTTGGGCACATAATGCAAGTTGAACATTACCGGAACCGGTGAGCACTCGCTAAAACCTTTTGAACCCTTTGAAGTCGAACATTATCGTTTGGAAAATTGAACTTCAAAGAATATTTACCAACTACAGCTCAGCTACACGGCCGTTTCCAACTATGACAGATGACAATCATGTTCGATAACATATATACCTGCGTGACGTAAAACATTATGCACCATCAGACGGTGTTCACGTAACCCATTCTACAATGGGCGATTTAATTACCAACTTCCTTAAGTTGAATAATTGTTTCTCACCAGTCCACAACTGTTACGTAATAGAAAATAGGAAAGACTATCACGAACAATTGATATAAGCGTAGGCTTGAACTCCACTTGCAGATCTAATTTATGGCCTCGTTGGGATTTCTAAGCGTAGGCTTGCACTCCACTCGTACACTTAATTTATGACTTTGGAGGGAGTTAAAACTTCCTTTCCGTTTGATAGGCGAATAGTTTCACGTCTATCAATCTGCCACTTCAAACTCATGCATGTAAACTCCGTAAAGGTAAAAAAAAAACTCTCTGAAAACAACATGGGTAAATGAGTCAGCAAATTATTATTATTTATTTATGTAATACTACTTAGTAAAACTCATCTGCTTTTGAGGGGTGGCGAGAAAAATCTTCTCATCATAATTCGAGGGGTTGTAGCACCATTAACTTAAACAGTGCGTAACACAGTAAAAGTTCACTTAAATATATAAACGACTGAAATTGTTCAGAAATTACGTGGAATATTACTGCCAATTATTCTGGCTGATCGGCAACATTTATCACTCACTTCACCACCTGCATCAATTTAGGACATCTGGTGTTATGTCGTATTTTATTTTATGTTTTCAAGACTTTGGCAACTGCAGCGTTAGCAATAAAGAAGTATATCAATCAGACCACATTCCCAACATGGTGATCTTTTCCGTTAGCGTAGCCAGGTCATTAAGACTTCAGTGCAACAAAGTGGGGATAGAGGCTTTATGGCGTGTCAACAAAGGCCAGTGGCTTCTCCAATCAGAAATATTGCCATCATTTTTGGTATAGAATTATGTGGATATCACGAATGCGTTGCACTATAAAATGTATATATCCACAAAGTTTTTATTTGGGTGGGATCCCACGTGACGTTGCTCTGCATTCAAATGCTAAACGTCCCAAGTTTCGATTAGCAATGTTAAAAGTGTGGTGATTTACGGCCCATGGTAATTATTAGGTGTGTGTTTAGGGTAGTATTCAGTTTCGATTCTCGGGATTATCACTGGTCTACATTCATCAAAAATTTGGATGGTACATGTAAAACGTAGCCGTGAGACCACTGATTTGCGGTAATAACCTGGACAGGGACGCTACGTTGGAATAAAGTGTGTATGCCCTCTAATAATAACAGCCCCTACATTGTCGTATACTATGACGTTTATACGTATTTTAAATCCTCATGGGAATGATGCCAACCAGTTTTTTCGTAGTAAAAACGAGTTTATGGTTGAAGTTAAGTCCAATGAAAGTAAGTTAAGACTTTATTCGCAAGTGTGCCACGTTCCGAAGCATTATGCTGCCATAGTGTTGGTGGTAATGCAGTACATTGCATGCAAGAAGGTGTTTATTTAGGGAGGCTATTATGTGCTCGGCGTATCTTGAGTCCTGCAGTTATCTTATGAGCGGATGCGTCTTCCTGGAGGGGGCGACTTTAATCGCCGGCCGCCATTGTTTTTGTAACCATCTTGGATATCAACAAGGCACTCTGCTACCAAAAACATAAAATAGAATTTCAGTGTTCGTTCTGGGACGAACTCAAGATAGGCCGCGGATACTATAGTTTGGTTAAATTATGCTGTGAATGACTTGTTTTCAGGTTTAAAAATTCAATGAGTAGAATATTTAGCTGTAAAATCAGTACTGTACTAAAAGATGATTCTTGATTGCAACAGATATGGTATCTGTAAAGATTTAACAACTGCAAGAACTAAAATATTAGACTTATGGTCTATTGTTAAAACCTTCGTAAATCAGTGTTGCGCCATTGCTTTAGAGGGACTGGCCGAGCAGGATACTAACAGTTATTGTGAAACAAGATGTATGTGGTTAAGACATTGTAGAATACGCAAGTTAGTTAAATTGACTAAAACTTAAAAGTTCAAAGTTAAAGTCAAAAAAATTAAATGACTATAAGTAAGTGGGAGGCTAATTTTACGTTAATGTTAAAATTAATAGTAAATTTTTTACTTTTTGCATAGTTTATGAGTGACGATGAAGCACCTTTTAAGAACTCTTCAACTATCTGGTCTAACTTCTTCAAATATCTGGTCAACTATCTTCAACTATATGCGTCTAATGCTGATAGGAGTACCATACTAGAAGTAGAAGTATTTCTAGTTATCAAACCACTGAAAATGTTTCTGAGGGGGACTGACCAACCTAGAACTTACAAAAGTTTGAAGCTTTTGACGTCGGCACTGAAAGCTGGACAGTGTATCTACTACGAGCAACGCTACACTTCGATGCCTTTTACATTCCATACGGTAAAAAAGTTGAAATTCTTCTTTCATGCATATGTAAAACGGCCTATGGCTTGTTAAGAAATCTATGCTCACCGGATTCCTCTACATCCAAAATGCTGAACGAGTCGTACATATAGCTAAAGAGTAACGTGGATCCTAGTCCTAGTTCAGCGAGTTCAGTTCATGTATAGCTCCGAGCAAGTTCCAGGTGAGAGTGTGGCTTCACACATTCAAGAGTTAAAACGGTTAACCGTAAATTGTAACTATAAGGATTTTATAAGGAGGTTTTACGGGACAGGGTTGTGTCAGGAGTTCTAAACGCCAAATTCAGTAGACCATTAAGACTATGGATCCCAATCTTATAACGTTTAACAAGGGCAGTACGGTTGCACTTGTGCAAGAAAGAGCTGAACAAACTGTTAGTAGCTTTCAGGGGTTTACCAAGCAGAAAGTAAACATCCTAACTTTAAAACTAAGTCAGAAATAACATGCTATCTTTGTGGCCATAAAAACCACGTGAAATCAGAATGTATATGGACGAGGGAAGCAGCTTAGTTTGCGGGGAAGTGGCCACCTGAAACAAGATTGCAAGAATCCAGGTGTAAGTAGTGGTTTGGTCGTCACTGCTCATAAGCCAAAAAGGGCAGAAAAAGGGCAAAAAAGAAACCATTCAAGTATAGTAAAAAGAAACCATTCAAATATAGTACAAAGAAAGCAGATCATGTAGAAGATTCAGGAATTCAGATTCGGGCACCACTTGTGTCGAGTCTGATGACAGCCTAAGCTCTGGTATTAACACCACGACTTTTTCACTTGTCAATTCAACTGAGTGGATCGCACATTGTGACTATATAATGATCATACACTGCCTCTGAAAGTAGATTCTGGTTGTGACTCAACTTTATCCCTCTTTGTTGGCATAATAGTTACTCTTCGGTTATTAAATTAAATTCTACCAACACCACACTCAAATCGTGGGTTGAAGAGGTAGTCAGATCTTTAGGGGTAATTAAACTCAACGTTAAACTAAACAACCCAGTTGAGAAACTATAAGTGCTTTAGTGGCATTTAGTTAAGGGGGGGGGGGAGGATTTCAAAGTTCAAATAAAGCCTTACAGTAACTTGTGGACATTAGGTGGACATTAATTCCCAGAAAAATGTCGATAGACTGTTTTTACATCGCGCTACAATTTTACCCACCTCACATGCTATACGATACGGTGGTCTGGCTGCGGGCCTGACTAACGTAGTAGTCAAGCCCGTAGCCAGACCACAGCATGACATACCATGTGCGATATGTGACCTTCTAGCATGATGTTTAGTCGAAAACAATTAGCCTCAACACAGCGGCGGTTCCACGGCCAAGGTTGGGTAGGCTGAGCCTGTCCAAAGTTTTAAACGTGTCCTCAATTCTTAATACACATAATCACTCTTAATTAATATTTCACCCCTGTTATTTTTATAATTTTACAATTCATTTTAAATCGTATATCATCCGCGATTACTTTACTGTAATGCTATCAACGCTAGACTGAAGAAGTGCCGGCAACACCAGTAAGGCAGCATAGTTTGGAACATTACTTTCCGTTTTCTCAAAGTCACCTTTTCGTGCTACTCTCTATTCCGGAAATGGCCGCCGATTAAACACACCCGGGCTGACAGTTTTATGTGGTTTAAAAACGTTTTGGAGAATAAAAAATGTGTTTAAAACACTAAAAAAACCATTCCCTACCCTTATTTTGCCGTAAAATGATAAGCAGATGAAGATCAGTGTCGGTAAGTGCCAAAATTGAGTGACTTTTTGTGGTTCGGTTAAATTGTATAAAGTGTCCGCAGCCTATCTTGAGTTCTCCGCAGAACGAACACAGATAATCGATTGTACGTTTTCAGTAGCAGAGTGCCTTGTTGATATCCAAGATGGTTACAAAAACAATGGCGGCCATCGATTGAAGCCATCCCATCCAGGAAGACGTACCGCCCACAAAATTCTTGCAGGACTCAAGATACGCCGCGCACACAATAATAACCTCTTTCTCACACTAAGTGCTACGCCAACTGATTCTCCTGTAACTTAAGTATGATTACTTTAAACGTTAAATTACGGTATTTCCAGTTAGATAAGATATCATTTCTTAAAAAAAATCTTTAAAAAAAATCTTATTTTTTTTTACGTATACATGTACAACAAATCCATGCCTACCGACTTCACACGAGCACCGGCTACCACTGCTCGAATAGATTGTTTTACTTTTTCATACTGGAGCACTTCGTTTAATTTATATTATTCATAAAAGTGAAACAAGGGGGGAAATACTAACCCCTTACCGATTAATGCGTGATGGGCTGCTTTTGGGGGTCACTTCCGTGCAAAGAGAAGGAGGGAAAGTCCTTCTGGTCAAACTTCGAGGAATCGAGCTCGAATCTTCTTTAGATAGCCACATACTGATATTCACTGCAGTCACTGAAGCTATGACAGGTGTTTGTTTATTGATCTTCTTACTGCGGTTTTATTTCTCTTCAAATGGACCAGCTTTAATAGTGATTATTTTGTAGCCTGGATGGTTTAAGTCAGTCATCGGTGCTAATTGGTAAGATTTTTATCACATCGCTTCACCAGGTGTGTCAGCTTCGAACATCTGGTGTTGCGCCGTATTTCATAGTTGCAAGGTCTTTGTTAACAAAAACAACGTATTACAGGAAAATGCATCAAACCGATCCCAACGTTCGTGAATCAAACAGTATAGTTTTCAAATTTTATAATACAACTAGCTCTATAGCCCGTTCAATGAACGGGTGGTGTTAAATGCATGGTTGACAACACTTGTTAGGTATGGTAGGTGATGTCCGCTCCTAAGGCTTTGGTAAGGTTTGGCTTGTGCGCATGTGCTTAAGCTGCTGAGCTGCATTGTGACGTCAGTGGAGGCAGCAAAATCAACAGCCTATGGAAAAGCAAAACGCAAAACGCTCGGACGAGCCCGCCCCCCCCCCCCCCGCTCTGATTCAAGGAAAATCACAGCACCAAGTGCACCCCTCCCCTTTCAGAAATCAAACTGAGTCTTTTGTCGAGCCCCGGTTTTTTCCAAATACCAGTTCAAATGGCTTACGATCATTCACTAAACAATTATTCTGCAATAGCAACTACAGCAACAGCGTAATTTGGCAATTATGTACTGAAACAGTTGAGCATGTAACAATTAATAATTCTATATTCTTCAACAATAGCTACAACATTGATTTTGCACTTACGAGCTACTTCCAGTACACATGCATGTATCTGCACTGCCTATTTCCGAAAATGTCACTTCCCCAACCACTTTTTACGTAACTGCGATAGTTAAAAAAAAAAAAGATTATTTTCCAAATTAAAGTAAGAATTCCCTAGATTAAAAGCTGGTTGTGACTAACATAAAATCTTAAGCATCTAATGCAGTGCCAGGTAGCGGCCATTGTGTCGTTAACTTTTACAGCTTGCTTCCAGGTGTCTTAACACATAGCAAATACTCACTCGATAATTAAAGCTTAGATTAGGTTCGTTTGTTTAAAAAAAAAGTCTTGCATTCTTTAGGAAGCTGTAAGCAACTTGATGCGTGGCAGATTCTGCAGGCTTTCATTCGATGAAACAATACCTGTAAAGGCAGGATTTCTATGCCTTAAGTAACGATGCTCTGAAGACGGGATTTACATGAATAAAATAAGGTTTCCAGAGGTTATAACTGGGATTAACAACAACAAAAACACGAAATTGCAAAGATTAAATCTGGCATTTCCAAGATCAGGTAAGACTAATAAGATATGATTTTGGTGCCATGACAATTCGGTCCCGGACAATTCGGTCCGAAAAAATAGAGATAGTGCGACAGTTCGGTCCCGTATAAAAAAAATAACCCTACGAAAATTCGGTCCCGCAAAAAACGAAAACAAAAGCAACTCGCCCGAGTAGGTTTACGTAAATAATTGCCAAGTGGTTGAGCTCCACGTCGTACTAAAAAACGACGCAACAATGGCAGATACCAGTCGAACAAGCAATGCTGCGGTCAGATTTGGCTGGTGCGCATGTGCGTAAGCTGCTGAGCTGCATTGTGACGTCAGTGGAGGCAGCAAAATCAACAGCCAATGGAAAAGCAATATGCAAAACGCTCGGAAGAGACCCCCTCGGTAGAGAGCTAGGGACAGAATCTTTGATTCGCCATAGTCGTCCAACAATGAGGAAAGCCATCAAAGGCATGCAAACGCACGAAGCTCCGTGCGTTGCCTTGGCCATTGCTCAAGAAGCAAAGGGAGAACGTACACCGAAACGTGTAGGGCCCCAAGTTTTGAAATTGCAGCAAGGATTGGGGAGCGCTCATAAAATACCTGATCCTTTTTTCTAAGAGTTTAGACTCCTCCTCATCCCCCTTTGTAGCACCAGTGTTCTTAGCATAACTTCCTCAGCTGAAAATACGTCACATTTCCTTTAAATCAGCCAACCCTTTACCTTAATGCATACATTTTTTTAGGACGAACTCGGTTTTATAAGCAGTCCTTAGTACCTAGAGGCGTAATGATCAGGGAGTTTGAAAAAATAAAAATTTCAAGTTGTAAACAAAAGTAGAAAAGTCTGGCTTTGTACTCAACATAAGATTCTCATTTTTTTAAAGTCATAATTGTTGCTCAAATTTAACTGGTATTTTATTTTTTTTATAACTTGGAAAATTGTTTGACTTGAAACCGAATTGTCGTATGTGGTCTTATTTTTTTTGGGACCGAATTATCCGGGTCCGAATTGTCGTGGGACCGAATTGTCGTGAACCTATGATTTCTGCTTCAAATAATAATGCAATCCAAAGATGGATGTACCGAGAATTCAAAGAATGGCCTCGTGTTGGACAGTTAGCACTTTACCCTGTTTCACTAGTCCTAAAAGACCGTGCATCTTTTAGCCAAAAGGTGGAGAAATGACACATGTAAACAATTGCTATACACTGTTTACGAATCACCAATGCGATGTTTCAGGAATTGCGCATTCTCATAATCGGATGTAGTTATATGCAATACCAGTGCTCACATAGGCTGCGTAAGTTCATACCAAGTATAATCCCGATCTGATAACGGTCTAAAAGCCCTACACTGAAATAAAGAAGGACATGGTTCCAAAGCCGAGTAATAAGCCTCCTTTTTTTGGCAATTAAGCTATAGTTGGATATATCGTATTTTATGGCTTGCATTTGGCCGTATCAGGGAAGGTTCAGGGATGGTTCGCCATGGCCGAACTGTATTTCTTTCCACGTACGTACCTAATTTATTTTCTTTTAAAGAAATCCCCCACCATGGTCCGAAAAATACCCACTGTTCTGTGGGTTTTTTGTTTGTTTTTATTTTCTTATCATCAAGTAGTTGTTTACCAATTTCAACCATCAAATTGTAATGGGGTTTCATCTGTTGAGATCATAACATGTCTTCTCACAATGGGTGAAATCCCACTACATTTTCCTCAGGTTTTTCAAATCCCAACTCCCCCAACTTTTACTAGAATTGGTTTTATTACATTGTTATTGTTATAATAATAATATATATATAGGTTTGTTGCAAACGCAACCGGAGCAACAAGCACTGGATGGTCACTACTGCCGTCCGATGTTAAAACTAAAATTTATACATTATAAAAGTTAAACAGTTATAAGTTTATAACAAGAACGATGGCTCGGCTGCAGAGGAAGGGTTGATGGTACGGGGTTGGGGTCACGAATGCCTTACCACCAAGGTTAGACCTACCAGGGACACGATGGTCCTCGATGGCATTGCCAAACGTGAGGGACAAGTGCAGGGAAAAGCCGGGTAACGTTGTCAATGTTTCTTTAAAAATAATAAAATAATGTATCGTAGTTTAAAGCTTGGCCAATACCAATTGTCAATCTTCATAAAGATTAAAAAAAAAAATAATAAAACAATGAAAATGCAAGAAACTGGTGTAGTGAAAGTTAAAAACTGAAGTGGGAAGTAACACTAGAGCTATTTACAATTAAAAAGATGTATGTAAATATAATAATAAACATGGAGCAATGGAGACATTACTATGTCTTTGCCATGGGGCTTTGTTGGGCAGATGACCAGAAGCGGTTAACGCTCGCTAAAAAACCCTTTGAACATTTAAAAAAAAAACAACTTTGTCTTTGCCTCGTGACTCATCGCATAAAAGCAATAAAAAATGGTCTGCTATTTTTCGCCTGCAACAGAGGAAAGAATGACGGTAATGCATGGAAATGTTGCTTTCTTCTGTTTATGACTGTGCAGGTGTCATATTTCTTATTACATCACTCTGTCGTCATTTTAATTTATGGTTTTTGAAGACACGCCCTCTGGATTTTATTGGCCTAGCAACATACGGCTTTTGATGACGTTATCAAAAGGATTGCGTTGCAACTGCAGACAACGACTGCATTAATTGCATGGAATACACATATTTTCCTCTAAATTTTTTTCCGCAATGCTTGGAAGAGTTGAGATAATTGAGGAAAACCTAATAAATCAAACACGATAGCTATGCTTGCAGTAGTTTGCTGCCGAGGCACGTGGCGTACTAAAAATCCGTTGGTTTCTTATTCGACTTTAACACGCACTGTTTGTTTTCCAGTCCCGTGCTCTTGACACACTTATCTGATCGATACTAACCTTGGCATGCACTAAATGATATGCAATTTCACCTGGTTTTGAGAAATTTTCACATTTATCTTATCACGGCACACAAATTTTGTAAAACTCAGTGCCATTTTAATTCCTGAATTGAGTTTAAATACTGACTGTGCTGCTTGTGTCCTATTAGCAAAAAACGATAGCCAGAGCGAACCCTACAGTAGAGAAGAAATTCACAAGAAACGGTTAAACAAATCAAACAATCTGCATTAAACAAGAGCCTAATTAAGGCATGTACAAGATAAACTAATATGAGAAAGTAAGAAAAAAAACAATAAAATAATAAAATTGCCCTGACTGGGACTCGAACCCAGGACAGCCCGTTGACTAGGCCGTAAGAAAGACAGAAAATACAACTGCACGTGACGTCACAGCCGTGGTATATATTAAGTTTTATAAAATGTTTTTAACAACTCTCTGGGCAAGAGTTAGACGTAGTTGCAGTTTCGAACGCAATTCGAATTGGTCTAGCACGAAGTTTTGCTACAGGTTGGTGCACCGTGCCGAGTCTGTGTTTGTGGAGCTGCGAGTTTGGTCTTCAATCACGCAAAATTATGTATGAGATCACAATAAAGCGTGCACCTTGCAGGCAGTCAGTCACATGCTCCAATTAAGCCATGACTTAGATAGTCGATCAGAAAACAATTGGGGGCTACAGCTCTATTTTCGGTACTCCAGTGATAACGTATCTTTTTTATTCAGTAACTAAAACACAGCATTAAAATTAAGAAAATCCCCAACAGCCATTTAACTTTAAATACGTTTCGCTTTCGTTTTTTTGGATAGTAGATGATGATACAGTTATAATCGCCAATGGGGTGCACTAACGTCCAACACTCCCTCATTGCCCTATAATCGACCCAACCAAATCGTTATTTTGTATTTAAATAATTTTCACCCTCGTGTTATTGATTTTTAGTTGATTTTTCTGTCAAAAAGGTCAAAATGTGACATATTTTCGTGATGACATGGGTGGGACGACCTTCCAAAACCAGACTCAGCCTTCAAAAATCGACCATAATTTTTTTGCAAAGCGAGAAATCGTCCCCTAATAACCTTTTACTTAACTAAAAACTACGCAGCAACAGCGAATGACGTATGTCGTATTATTTACAAACAAAATGTGCAAAAAAATAAAAATAAAAAAGTATTGTAAAGAACTGTAAGTATTAAATTTATTTCTGTAAGGTATGATTAGTTTCTTTTTCAATATTTTAGGCTTCGTTGACGTTAGCAAACACGTTACTATGTTGTTGATTTTTTTTTGTCCAGGAGTATATAATAACACCTCAATCTTAGATATCGTCTATCAGCTAGACAATTCACTAAAAAAAAAAAAAAAACTAGAAAAAAACACAACATAAAGGACAGTCTTTAACGCAGACTGTTTGCTTGGTTTACTGTGATAACTACTTTTGGATCCGATGTATGATGGAAAACACTTATATGATAAGTATAATTGAACTATGACTTTCAAACGAGCTTTGTGATACCAGGAGTACCATAGAAAAAAAAATCAGGTATATTCCCGTAATCTGTGATGAACTGATATCGCAGCCAACAAGCAAATAGAGCCTGATTATAACGGTAAATTCCAGTCTCGATTGTGAGGAAATGTGTAGATGCACAATATTTCTGCGCCGTTTACAATTAGGGACCGGTCACAATATTTATAGCCAAGGAGAAGGTGGGGGGGAGTGGGGGGGAGGAAAGTGGGGGACATTTTTGGACCCTGCAAAGAGGGGGTTCATACATTTTTTAGGTCTCGTCAAGACAATGGGGAGTCACAAAAAACACTTACCAAAATGGAAGAAAAAATCATTTTTGGACCTCAATATGACACTCTTATCAGTCAACATTTCTGTGGGCACTCCCCCCCCCCCCCCCGTCCAGATCCCCATGTTGTCAGTAATTACAAGGTTTGGAAGCTTTAACTACCAGTACTACAAATCTAGTTTTCTTCAATACAATTTATAGGAAAGCCTCCTGGTTTCTTCTGTGTTTCAGATGCTGACTATGTTATGGGTATGGGCACACAAGCGAACAGTGCATTCATCATAACATCGTATGAAACTCGACATAAGGTGGGTGTAAGGCACATCGGTGTCTTAAAGAAAATGTTTAACCCAACGTGTGTTTTCGTTAAAAACGAGGCACGTTTTCCTTCCAACTATTAGTAACTTGTCAGTGCACAGTGGTCCTAATTTGGCTACAAGACAATCATCTATCTGTATACAGTGTTTCAATAGGCATACAAAAAGCGCATTTCTTTCTGGGGAGTTGGGGGGTACATTATTTTTGGCCCTTGAGTGGAGGGGGGGGGGTCAAGATATTTTCAGGTTTTCGAAAGGGGGGGGGGGGGGTGGATGGAAATTTTTTGGAACATTTTTATTTTCCCCCGCCCAACCCCCCCCCCCCCCCCCCGCCTCTCTGGCCATAAATAATGACCAGTCCCCTAGAGCAGTGTCCTAAAATCGACATCCCCTACAACGAACGATTAGTCTCACACGCCTTTCTGCTTCGTTCAGTAGTACTTATGATACGTATAATGATCTCTCCCCACTGATTTCAGTGTTATTAATTTACGAACGTGGCAGCGCACCTTTAGGCTGTTTAAAGCTCGGAGCAACATACTCATTTCATTACGGGAGGAGCATATCCCTATGTAAAGAAACACTCAACACTAAGGTAAGCAAGCGTTTTACGCACGAAGGCACGAGTTTGGAGGGCAAACGGGAAGAAAAGCGTGTTGTTTCTACGGTGGATTGTTGTGACACACAGCAGTTTTTTTCCTACACAGACAAAACTTTCATGAAACCTGAACTTCAGTGTTCGTACACGTCCGGATAAGACACTCTACAACTTAGGGCGACGAATGCTAAACTGTGCCCGCGCTAGTGCTCGATCTTCATCCAGTTTCGTAAAAGTTGTGTGCGTGTAGAAAAATTTTGTTGTGTGTCCCAATAAGCGACCATACGCTGCAAAATGTACGGCAAACTACACAAAGGAGATCGACGGAGAGCGAATTTCGTGAAGGCTAATCGTGTGGTTAACATTAGCCGTATGTGGTTTATAAATATACCATGTAGTTTTGGCAGTGTTTGCGACAACGCAATCTTTATTTGCTGGCATCTTTAAAGGAATACTAAACCCTCCAACAATGAATTTTTTTATCGATAGTTTAGGTACTGGAATTAATGTTAACAGTCGTCCGACGTTAATAGGTGTCCTTGTTTAAGCAATACGAATTTTTAAACAACCTAATTTAAGCAGACGATGCACAAGCGCTGGAGAAAACCCGTTTGAACCACGAGTCGTGTCGTCACTGCCTTTAGGCGCCTTCCACAGCTGTCTGCGTGACCTGCGCGAGCGCTAGAAACAAAACGGCATCACCTGGCGCTTTATTTCCGGTTAGCTTATTCGCCGCGAAATGCGAAAACATTATGCTGTCGTGCACGGTGAAGGAGTGTGAAAGTTCGGCAAACCACAAAATAAGTTTGTTCAGCTTACCGACTGCCAAAAAAGATGCCACCCGGCTGCGGAAGTGGTTGGATGCTGCAAGAAACAGGAGCGTTACAGGTTCAAACTGATAAGGCTGCAAGGAATTGACAGTGTTGGATGGTAGTCATGTTTGTTTACAAGCAGAGAGTGGTCGCGCGCGCTGCCCGATGGGAAGGGATGCGCTCCCCATTTCCGTTAAATGTTTTGACGTCACGCTGCGTCACGAAACCTCCACAGTCGCGAGCCCTCGTAGTGTTAACGTTTGGTTGGGTGTCTTAAAAAAAACGCAGTTATTTTAATTTATTACGACGTTAAGTAAGAAGGCAAACGACATTTTATAAATTGAGAAGGGGTTTTTAGGGTCTTAGCTATCATTAAAAAAATTGGAAAAGTGAGGGTTTAGTATTCCTTTAAATTCCACTGTGGGCCGGCTTAAGCTACGGTTAAGAACACCATGTTGTCTGTGTGCTGCGGTCCTTGGTCAAGCGGTGAGCGCTATTTGCATTAGCAACCCTCTGCGACGTTACGTTGCAGCTGTAAGAGTTGCTACCCGCTGATTAAGGGTGCCCACGCTCTGAGCGGTCGTGGCGGCCAAAAAACACGGCAACGTGCTACGTGCCGATCACGTGGTGAAAAATGAATACGGACCAAGTATGGTCGCCCAGTGGCCGCCTGCACATCGCCCGTGATGCCAGTGGCCGTGGCGACAGGCTGGCCACTGCGGCCAAATGCGTGTTGCTACACACACCGTAAGCATTCTCGTTGGCCACAGTGACCTGGCCGCACGGCTTGGCCGCTGAGTGCGCGGGGACCCTAAACTTAGATAATTAGATAAAGTTGTTGTATTCAGTTAAGCAGTAAACGGCCTCGCAACACAGTTATTAATTCAATTAACGGTATACGGCTACACCACACCCAGTTTGTAGGTGGATAAGACCATGTAAAATATAGTTATATCTTTTTAGAAAATTGTGCAGCTGACAGAGCAGTTATAATGTTGGGAGGTCATTAATCCCCCCCCCCCCAAAAAAAAAAAAAACATTACAGAAGAATCAGCTAAATTCATCAAATCCTAAAGTGATGTGACGAACTATTAACAATTTAGATATAAATTTAATACTGTCAGTCCTTTACAGCTCGCATGATGAGCCACGATGGCGTGAAACGAACACAGCTGGAGCAGAACGTTGCATTTCGTGTTTGTCCTTGATCTACGCAGACAGCAAACACGAGCCCGTGTAGCATACACGTGTTAAATGGCACGAGCGCCGTCACTCGCCGGAAAAACATCCAACATCATTAAAATCGTACAGTGTGTTTATTTATTTATTTATTTATTATCAGTGTGTTCGTCTACTCTTCTCGAAATAGTGGCGTCAAAAATTGGAGAAAGGGTTTGGAAGAAAGGAAATTTTTCCGAATTTCTATTAGGCGCATTCTTAAATTCAAATTTAGGTCCTAAATGCCCCAAATTAATTAAAAATGACCATTTGCAACAATCAGCAACAATCACACAACAATACACGACGCCGTCGATTGTTGACCAAATTTTTTCGTGGAAGCCTTAACTTTTCGGGAACGTCCATCCACAATGGTTAGGCGGCAACAGACTAACAAGAAGGAAGTCAGTTAAAAAATTGGTTGTTCTCAGTAACAATCAGCAAACACACGCAACTTTAAGTAATAATTGTTTATCTTTTTTAAACTTGTAGTAAACGGTTTTGGGAGATCCACATTATTACAAGGTAGCCCCGAATTAAAAACATTACAGGTTTGGACAGAAGCTCTAAACGAACACAAACAATCGCTGAACCGAATAGGCCAAAGTAACAGTGATAATGTACAGTGATGGTCCAAGTTAACATTGATTCAGTCACGATTCTGAGGAAATGTTTGCGCTGATTGAGTGAGCGAAGCGAGCGAAAATCAGGGTTTGTCATCGGAAAAAGCACTTTTTCCTATAAATACCGGTAGTGACGCAGGAGTTTCAACAAGAAATATGGTCGAGAGTCGGTCCAACATACAGATACGGAATAAAGGCATTATAAGATAGAATGATATTTAGAGACGAAGAGTGACAAAAATCGTAGACATCTAAATTATTTAGAGGTGCAGCAAAAAGGCACCTCCTCGAGCAGAAGCGAAACCACGCCAACGGAGCGAGCGAAGCAAACCATATAGTCGACGTCATTAAAAACGTATGATGTGCCTCTACTCCTCTTGATCCAAGGAGTCTACAAAGATGGGAGTAGCACCAACTGAAAGATAATTAAATTGCGCTTTCGTTAGGCCTATATATTTTTGTCGGTGTAACTTGATTTTGACCCTCGAATACGCGAAAAAACCTGCAAAAATATCGTTGAAGTTTTTTTACCCTCATGACGTCATAGTTGGTTCATGCTTGTTTATTATACCTGAACCAATGTTTCCTGATACAACTATGACGTCAGGAGCAGTCATGAAATGCAGGCCGTCTTATGAATGTGATGGACGATCTGTGAGCAATATATTGCAATTAGTTTGCGTCGAAATAATCAGTACATGCTTTAGTGATGCTCTAGGAATCAAAGAAGTTGCAGGAAGCATGGATCAACGCCATCGGAGTGAGTGAGCGAAGCGAATTAACGATATGGCTCATTTTATGTGTTTGTGTGAGAATCGCCGATATTATCGTATGGCGTTAATCACTACGTTTGTCAAGAAACGGCTCCAAAAATTGTCAACAGAGCACTGATGTATACAACACTCTATTTTCCTCATCAAATTCAGGTTTAATTTCCTTATTGTAATGACAGCACATTTTTAAGCATTCAATACGTGTAACGCAGATGTTGCCGCACCCCATCTTAGATAACTAAAACAGAAGACGGGATGAAGGCTGATGTCAGAGTATTTCTATAGAGCACGTGCTAGGAAACGCGGATGTCTGGAGCTTATCAAAAGGTTTCGGCAAGCAAAATACAAAATGAATTGGTTCAAATTTGTGCTAGAAATAACAGTCTGCAAGAGAAATATAAATTCTGGGTCGAACATCGTATTCGACTGCTACCTATCTCACATTGGAGAAGTACAATTTGGCTAGTAATTTTTAGGATATTTTGGAATCTATTACATGCTACAATAAGTATAAAAAACCTGGGAATTCCAAGACTCCTCTCCTCTCAAACAGCTGTAGATTCTAATGCACGCATAGTTTTAAAAAGAAGAAGACGATTTCTTTTAAAATGGAATACGCTGGAGGAAACGTGGTATTTCGTTGGGTGGCATTTTTGTACGAAGTGGGTGGTAATTTTCTAGTGTCATTTTGTTGTGGCAGAGTTTTAAAGCATAGCATTTTTGTGGTCATCGTGGCTGAGGGGCGAGAGAGTTCAAGCTGTAAATAAAGAAGGAATCACAAGGTAAAAGGCAAACGAAGCAAGCAGTCTGCACTAAAGACTGGCCTTGTGAGGATACAAGATACACTAGTTTGAGAAAGAAAGAAAAGACAACTGCCCCGACTGGGACTCGAACCCAGGACATCCCGTTTACTAGCCGGGCGCTCTAACCAATGCGCTACCGGGGCGGGTACTGGCCAGTTTTTAATGCAGACTGCTTGCTAGGTTTAGCTCAGCCTGGCTGCTGGACGTCAGCGGATCTGGTCGAACCCCTGGAAAGGGGACCGTGGCAAAGTCCCCTCCAGGACTGCTGGCCAGGGTAGCGTGAGAGGCTGCCATGGTCTTTCAGCGTCTATGGAAACTATTCAGGACAATATTCTGGACAATCTTTCGGCCCCTACGATGATCGGAGGTTTCCCGGATCGAATCCCCGGGTTGGCACCTCCCTTTACCATATATTTCTTCTTCTCTAAAAAAAGTCTAGTAATGTTCAAAATTGAGCCGGTTCAGCCACACAAGCATTAAATTGCTTCGGGTGACTTAAGGCTCAAAAGAAATTAATTGTTAAAAAAAATTACGGATTCGATATTAGCGGAACACAAAACTACGTTATTTTCCTCTTTGTTAAAATTTTTCTCCAGTTTTTGCATTCGCTCCAACAGCATTAACTTCAGTAAGACACCATTCTTTTACCCCTCCAGTGCCCCTTGCTGCTAGCCAAGTTACTTGCTCCGTCATAGAGTGATATACAATAAGATGACGCTATTGTTATTGCTCTCTCTATAAACAATGCAATACAATAACAAAGTCACACAGACAAATCGTATAGTTATATTTATTATCATTACGTAAAGAATAACAAACAAACATTATCTGATGTTAGACTTTAGTTCAGCAAATACATCGATTCCCATACAAACGACGTAAGCAATTTTGCATTAATTTTCGCTTTGCATTCTTCGTCCCCATTGGTCGCTTTTGCAGCTGGCCTTCAGATGTTTCTTCAGGCAGTCAGCTTTACTTCCTCCCTTTGCGCGGCACTTGTTTCGGTAATCCATGTAGTCGGTCTTGCAGTTAGCGTCTACGAGTTCCGATGCCAAAAGACAAACGCACAAGAAAAGAATCACGCTTGTGGTGTTCATTTTGACGACGACAACTGAAACTAAACAGAAAATAAAAGATAATTTATTAAAATAGCATTGAGGAACTTTACTCAGTGTTTTACAATGCAATAGAACAACGACAATAGCTCCCTATTGGCTACAAGGCTGCCATCTGAAAAGATATCTACAAGGGGCACTGGATAGCTACAAGGGGCACTGGATTTAAAAAACAACGGCGCGGGTAGTCAAGCCAGTGCCTTGAGAGCGGATTTTTTTTTAGGTCTAAGAAACGTTGTTTTTTTTTTCCGATCCCTTTTGCTGCGAAGTTGTAAATTGGAAAAGAAAGCATTCCATAAAATTACTGGCTCCAGCACAGAATTATGAATAACAATAACACGTTATTGTCACTGTTCTATAAAGTGCCATATTGGTTACGAGCTATCATCTGGAGAGATAGCTACAAGGGGCACTAGAATAAAATGGAGGGAAAAACAACGGCACTTCTATTGAAGGTATTGCTTTGAGAGCGGCTTTCTTAGGCTTAAAAAAAAACATTGTTTTCTCCAATTTCTTATGTTGCGAAGTTGTAATCGGAAAGGAAGCATTCCACTTGGTAAAAAATTCAGCAACTACCAACACTACGAGAAAAATCGCCCGTTTTAGGTCTAAGAAATTCGCTTCAACAGCATTAACTTCAGTAAGACACCATTCTTTTACCCGTCCAGTGCCCCTTGCTGCTAGCCAAGTTACTTGCTCCGTCATAGAGTGATATACAATTATATTACGCTATTGTCACTGCTCTCTTCTATAAACAATGCAATACAATACCATACAAAACAATGCAACACACCACAATACAATACAATACAATACAATACAATACAATACAATACAATACAATGCACTGTATAAAATATGAAGGGTTACGATTTAGGCAAAATGAAGAGCCGAATGCTCCAAGTTTTGCGCCGAAATGACTTCCGTTCAGTGGCTATTCGATGGTTAGTGCTCGTCGACCGGCTAAGCAGAAATAGGGAGATGCATTGGGTTACGATTTAGGCAAAATGAAGGGCCGAATTCACCCAGCTTACTGCGTGAATAGCAGCCAGCCTCAGTGACAATTCTTTGATTTATTTATTTTTTGAGTTATTGAGTCTACAGGTACAAATGGATTCCATTGCTGAACGTTACACACGTGAAGATTCCTTCACAAACATTGTCCATCGTTTATTTTAAAATGTGCGCGACCTATCTTGAGTTCGCCGCAGAACGAACACAGGTTATCGATTGTACGTTTTTGGCAGCAGAGTGCCCTGTTGATATCCAAGAAGGTTACAAAAACAATGGCGGTTGTCGATTAAGGCCGCCCCCTCCAGCCGCTCATAAAATATTTCCAGGACTCAAGATACACGGCACACACAATATACAAAAAGGATTTATTTTATGGTTGTTACAGTATATTGGTAGAGCATGATACCATGTAAATCATTTATGTTCTTTTTAAACTCTAGGAATACAAACAGTAGCATCAACCATAGGATGCTTGGATCAACGCCAGAAATGTACAAGTACTTGTTCTCTTTTTCAAGGGTACTGTCCATGAAAAAATACGCAAATATATGTTTATTATTATTATGTTTTATATTTACATAATTATTTTAATTATCGTGTCTGACAACTCAGCTGTGCAGGTCACGAGAAACAATTCCAAACAAAAAAGTCAAGTGTGCCGTAAAAAAAGATTATAGGATATGATTAAAGTGTCACTTTATTTAAAATTCACACGGATTTACTATTTTTAATTTAAATAATCAAATGTACATACAACTGAGGAAATTTCATCCGTTTAAAAGCTGTTGAACTTTACGAATTAAAATTTCCAATCCTATACTTTGTGCACAAAAACAAAATTTATTTTGAAAAAACTGATTCTTTCTTTTCCAATTTCTTCTCTCTTTTTTTTTTAACATATTGTGATTGTATTGCTTGTATTTTTATGCGTACTAAGTGTGGTTTTGGTTAAAATTAGTCTTTTGTTAGTTATTGTTGCACCGCATACAATGGCTTCGTTGTGTACCGGATGAAAATGAACTGAACAAAAAAAATTCAAATTATTGAAAGAGCGCAAATTTTCTAATCCCTAGAACGTTGCCCAGACACAACGATGTTATTAAATCAACAAGCCTGGAATCAAAAGCAATATCTTAAGCCTCTCTCTCTCTCCGACGATCTTGTGACAAACAGGGGAAAAAAAATATGTTACAACATGGATACTCCCACCTCCTGGGAATAGGCCATGCCTGGTAATAAGCCATGCCTGGTAATAAGCCATGCCTGGTAATAAGCCATGCCTGGTAATAAGCCATGCCTGGTAATAAGCCATGCTACAGCAAACAGAAATTTGTAAGGCCAAGCTTGTCTCTCATATCTACATATTCTACATAATAAGTTCGTAAAACTCAAGACTACACTTTTAAGCATAGGAGTACTTACTCCAACGTTTTAAGTACATAAGTAAGTCTCGAACAATAAAATTAATCGCTTTTCATTCTGTGGGTGCACGTGTCATGTCTTTGCTACGATGCCTGACAATTCTGAGTCCACATGCTATAGCTTTCAAACTTTCGATCTGAACCGATGGTTATTGATCGGTAAAATGAAAGAACCATGAGTTATGGGCCATCAGGTAATTGTGGTGTAGTTGCGTTGTACGAGATTTCTTTGGTTAGTTGTTTGGCTGGTTTGTATTTAGTTTGTATTTAGTTTGCAGGGGCGTACGACTCTGGGTCATGGCTCCGGGAAATAAATTGAATTGAAAGACTCCGTGTTTCAACTAAACGCATATAGTTTCAAATCAAACTATACCACACGCCATGGCTGTTTGCTGTGACGTGCATATCACGTGACTGGGCTAGTCCAATCAGACGGCCAAACAGCCGTTGCTCTCGTTCGTCATTGGCTATTTCATGGTGACGTCACGGCAAACAGCCATTGCGCATGGTTTAGGCTACTTTCTGCCTCTCTCAGAAAGGAAAAAATACCAAAGTCACCGGGCTAATTTTTTGAACTATGTCCTACAAAATAGTATTTATTAATTCCCATAGAAATATTTAAATGATAAGTGCCTGGAGACCGAATCCGTAAAAGGTGTCGGGGGCTGAGTCGGGCCCAAGTTCCCTGATTGAGTTAGCAAACGAAAATTTGATTCATGAACCTTGATTCGGTTAAACATGGAGATACTCATGAGCGGCCAGCACCAATGTTGCAAGCAGTGCATACAACGTACTTCAGCAAGCAATACAACATTGTACTCCAGCGAACAATTTTTTAAAGCAATGATGTTTGAGCGTGCCAATAAAACGGTGCATCCAGTGATTTGAGACGCAGGATCCGCTGAATGAGTGAGCGAAGAGAACAAAAGTCAGCGTTGTTAGCCAGTGTGCGCAAAAATTGGATTGAAGAAACTTAATTCGATGAAGGCGTTTGTTAGCCGGGGTGCGCAAAATTTGGACTGATCAAATTAAGTCTGTGAAACATGAACATACACGTCAGCAACCAAATCGTACTACTGTTGCAAACGGTACGTCTAAGACCAGCCGTGCGTAGCACGGGCTTTCTCTATTTTATAAGTAGTAGCATATGTCTGTACCATCGTAATAGAGCGAGCGAACAAGTCGTTGGAAGCACAGATTCGATAAGGCCACGGTTTTAATTAAACTGTAAAAAAGTAGGTTAATTATTTCGTGATACAGGCAACAGTTTGAAAAAATATTCCGGTAACTATTCATTTTTAGAATTTGATGTTTCCAACGATTTTGTGCTTTACAGTGCATTTAACTTATAGTACAGAGAAAAGAAACTCTTTTGTAATAATGTGGTAACTTGCAACGACTTCCATTCACCATCCGTGCAGCGATTCTTGCCATAATAATGACAACTACTTTTGTACGTAAATAAATGCCAGCCTTCCCATATTGGAGACCCGTGTGATCGCCATTATTACCAACTTGAAAATGTTGCACTGACTTCCACTAGCATGTTAAAGTGTCTGAGGGTTTGGCTCAAGTCAAACTATACTGTTTTTTGCATTCGTATTGTTGTTATGTTTTCATTGTTTACATTAATCAAATAACGTCTTTACTTCAGGGGATGTAAGTCGTTTTCTAAGGGCCTTCAAGGTTTGTATTCTTCCTATGCTTGAATATGCATGCCAGGTATGGTCTCTAAACCTAAGTACAGATATCAACCACGTCGAGTCAGTCGAAGAGCAATTACAAAAAATCTCTGGGAAATCTCTTCATAAAATCTGTATAATTCGTTATAGCTGAAACGCTGTTTTTGGAGCTGCCTAGATTGATGGCATATTTGTTACCGACTTTTAAAATGTTAAGAGGGTACATTTGCCACTATTTGAACTTAATGCGATGACTCATAAAAAGGGGTCATCGTTATAAACTAGGGAGCATTGTCATAAGCTCAGGAAGTACTGTTGACGACAGATTGTTGGCGGATTTGATAACGACTTTTAAAATTGCCACTATTCGAACGTAATGTGACGACCCATAAAAAGGGGGCATTATTATAATAGGAGGCACTGTCATAAGATCAGCCAGCCAAGTTCTAGTTTTGAGGTTGGAAGATCTGTGTTTGCCCTGAGAGTTGATAACCGCTGAAGTGGACTTACGGCAGGATTAGTAAAAGCAGTAACAGTTGCTATGATATTTATACGCCGAGCATGAGCCAGCGTCGAAGTCTAAAATGGATAACGCTATAAAACACTTTCAAAAGAAAATGAACTGCTTTAAAAATTATATTTGACACATGAATAATATGTTAGTAATACTAATTTTTTTTTTAAATCATAAAAAGCTACATTTTGGCTACCAAGGCAAGTTCGTGGAGTTTGGTATAACTGTACGATAATTCGTTACATTGTAAACTTAAAGAGCATGTGAAAGACATACATACCAAACGCAGTGAGTAGGAGAGAACTTTGGCAGTTTGAAAATTGGAAGAACTCCCTTCGTTTATATACTGAAAACTAGTCTACCTTTGCTTACGCAACTCTGCTAACGATCAGTCACTAACCTATACTTATCTTCAGACGTTTATGGGAGATGGTTATTTTCTGCCTACAAGTGCACCATTTATGTGTAATTCAGAAAGCGAGAAAAATATTTCTGGTAACGAAGGGGCGAATTCCAGGTGGTATTTGCGTGACTGTGCAAGTAAACGTGTGAAATTGACGCTCTAACAGCCGTGAACCCATTTTAAATTGTTGAGCTACTAGAATTCCGGAGTGAGAGTAAAATTGTTGGATAATAACCGCTGAAACACACGCATTCTTATATGCGCCAAAGTACATCAAGCACCATAGTTTCAAAAACTACGTCTTCTTTATCCCTATAAACTGTGTACATAAGTAAAGTGAATTGTAATACAGAGAAAACAAAAACAAAATTCTGAACCACCTTGGTTTAGCATATCTGCAAACATAACGGAAACATAAAAACACAACTAAAACCATGCACAAAAATCTCACGAAAATAAAATATGAATTGATCTAGACGTGTTAAATTCAGACACACACTAGTTTATTGCCTAATGGACATAGTCAATGCATTGACGGAGCATGGATATCAATATGTATTTCAAATTATCTTTATTTTAAAAACAAAAACGAACAAATTAACTAAACATTTAGAAAATAAACATTAAAGCTAGTGTCCTCATGGAACTCACTGCTGTGATGACAACAAATAAAAAACGGATTAGAATTCACCAGAACGAAACGAACTACAATTTGAACTCCAGTCCAAGGGGGAAAAAACAATAATATAAATCCACAAAATAATAAAAAACCTGTTATACACAAATTAATCATAAACACACACACACACTCACCGACATAGCTTATTCCGAACACAAATTTCAAATAAACTATAATCCGAACTCCAATACAAGGGATAAAACTAAACAAAACAAACCCCCAAAATAATAAAACGCCTGTGTAATGCACAAATTAAACAAACCCACACACACGCACTCACACAATGGCCCATTTCAACACAAATTGCGTTCACTTTCTGATATTACCAAGGTATAAAAACAATCCTGGTTCTGTGGGAATGAAGTTCAAATTATAGTACGTTGCGTTTGAGTGAATTCTAATCCTTTTTTTTTTGTCTTTGTGTGCTTTCACAGCAGTGATTTTTATGTGGATATGAGCTGTAATTCGAAGACGTCTTTTAGTCTTAATTTTATTGTTATTTGAACTTGGCAAAGTAGCTTTTCATTCTGATGTCACCACTTGCAATGGCCAAAGAATTTGTTAACTTCATGGATTACTAGAGCACTTATTGTTTTTGGTCTTATATCATCAACTTTTGTTAACTGTTTTCATTTAGGTTTTGTTTATTTTTAATTAATTTCTTGTACCGCAAGTCAGTTGCAGAAGCTGAATTTTTGTAAAGTAAATCCGGGAGTTATCACTGGGAATCCTGTGCCAGGTTTGGGTCGAAACATCTCCAAAATAGTTAGAAGATTTTTTGTTTACATCCTTATAACTAAAATCTTACAGAATGCCTATGCTAGCAAACAACAATATTAGCCACCAAATAAGTAAAACATTCAAGGACTGGTCTTTGAACAGTAAATCACACCAACTAATTTACGTGCTACAGTATCTTTAGAAATACCCATAAAAGGAAAATATTAAATTTTACAAGACCGAAATCTCTTAAACGTGTTGAATTATAACTGAATTACAAGGCTGAATTTACAAAGCTGAAGAAAACAACCAACCCAGAAAAAACTGGATGATCTAGACACACGCTAGTGTGTCGCCGCCAAGTAACAGTAGATCATCCCATTGTAGCCATCCGATTGTTAAAAAATTGATTGTCAATGATAATATGGCGGCTCACTAGCAGACATGTGTCTGTTAACTGTAAACAACTGAATGCTTATTTTGGCATGTTGAGGATAAATCCCAATGCCACAGAAATGTTTCAAATTGTGGGAAATGTAAGGGGAAGGGTCACAGATTAAGAAAAACTAAAATTTAAAGGATGAGTGTACACCAATCATAGAGAAAAAGAGAAAAAGATGTGTCAATAACGTTGTTTTTATGTTACAGTCTAGCTAGCTGTCTAGCTAGCTAATAAGATTTTTCCCATGTTAAATCCCATAGACTTTTTGCTCATGGCTAGCGCAAAATTGCGAAGGCCTACGTACCTGAACTTTTGCACACGGATGCATAGTGATATGAGGATGGTCCTTTTGTTGTTTCGGGGGTTGTAGGGGTCAGGACAAATGCGTGGGAGGGTTTTGAAATTCGCCACGGGCGAATTTAGAATTCGTTTCTTTTCCAAGTTGCAACCAAAGAAACAATGGCTTGAACAATCAAGACTGGTCCTTAGATTTATTGTAAACGCCTGGATCGATCTAAAAACTGAACTGTAACGAAGGACAAAATAAAGAAACATTAACGTTGCCGTGCATTACGTAATAATAAAGGGATGCACGTTAGATGATGGTACGCAACAATACGAGCATACACGAGCTTATGGGTTTTTTGTTAATGACCCAAAAATAAATTGCTTCGCATTCTGCTGTTCTAGTAACAGCGACCTAAGGGAGTTTCTGCATGACTAAATGTGAACGAAATCTTGAAAAATTAAGAGGAAGGTGAAGGGCTAACCAAACAACTGAAGGGGATGCGCTGATTGAGTGAGCAAAGCGAACGAAATCAGCGATTGTTAGTCAGTGTGTGCAAAATGGGATTGAAGCATCTTAAACACACGGTGTAACCTTATGTACGTTCAGAGTCGTATGAAAGTTGTGATATCCACCCAAAACCAAAACTGGTAGAAAAACCCGCCAAGTTTCCAAAAACGATCGGCCTTTGAAGGTAGTGATATCATTCGACCAGGGAAAGGCCGCCAAGGTTAATCCTATTAGCCAAGTTATTCGCACCGAATAATACTTTGGACGTTAAATGAAAACTTGAAGATTGCTACCGCTAGTAGCAATCTTCTAGTTTTCATTTAACTTTCGAACTATTAGTAGGTGCGATTAACTTGGCTAATAGGATTAACCTTGGCGGCCTTTCCCTGGTGGAATGATATCACTACCTTCAAAAACCGATCGTTTTTGGAAACTTGGCGGGTTTTTCTACCAGTTTTGGTTTTGGGTGGATCTTAATTGACAATTAACAACTAACAACTTTATTAACAATTGTTCGCTTTATCTAGACACACGCTAGTGTGTCGCGCCAAGTTAAGCAACAAACATCACAACAAACATCACATAAATTCAACTGTCGAGGTTGTAATCCATAATTGTAGCGCGGCGCCATAGCGTCAGTGTCTTATATCTTGAAGCTGAGTTGGGTACATTTCAGGTACTTGGATAAAAATAATAATGCGGTACAAAAGCTTAAATTGTGTTGAAATCAAGCGCAATGACCCACCTGACAAAAATTAACTCGTGTAGGAATGCCAGCTAAGCTACTTTCTATGCAAAATCTGACCCACAATAACGTCGAAAATGTGTTACTAGTTACTAGCTAGCTACTAGCTAGTCCTCATCCCCATTGTAATTTCCATAGGGTGATTATTTATCGATACCGAGTTAACGGGAAGGCTTCCAGCTATGAAATTGGACGAATGGGTGCAGTACAATACAAACTGCGTACCTTTCATGGTTTGGAGCCTAGGGGCGTAACGGGGATGGCGTGGGAGGGCGCGTAAGTACGAAAATATTGTTATAACCATTGTTAGTATTGTCGGCATCGTCTCTCATTGGACGGCCAAAGTTCGGACAATGGCAACATGTATACTGACGTGCGTGAGTAGACAGTAGACACACACTAGTGTATCACGATAAATCTAAATAACGTTGCCAAAGAAATCTAGACACACGCTTGTCTAGTTCACAACAAACATTACATCAATTCAATTGTCGAGGTTGTAAACCATTGTAGCGCGACGCAGTTGCGTCAGTGTCTTATATCTTGAAGCATAGTTTCAGCTACTTGGGGAAAAATAATAATTCGGTACAAAAGCTTAAATTGTGTAGAAATCGTGAGCAATGACCCACCTCACAAAAATTAACTCGTGTAGACATGCCAGCTAAGCTTCTTTCAATGCGAAATCTGACCTTCAATAACGTTGTAAATGTGTTACTAGTTACTAGCTAGCTACTAGCTAGTCTGCTAGCTAGCTAGCTACTACTAGCTAGCTACTACTACAGCTAGCTACTAGCTAGTCTGCTCATCCCCATGTTAATTTTAATAGGTGATTATTCATCGATACCGAGATAACGGGAAGGCTTCCAGCTAAGAAATTGGACGAATGGGTGCAGTACAATACAAACTGCGTACCTTTTATGGTTTGGAGCCTGGGGGCGTAACGGGAATGGCGTGCGAGGACGAATAAGTACGAAAATATTGTTATGACCATTGTTAGTATTGTCGGCATCGTCTTTCATTGGACGGCGAAAGTTTGAACAATGAGAACGTGTATACTGACGTGCGTGCCTAGACACACACTAGTGTATCACGATAAATCTAAACAACGTTGCAAAGATATTGTATTCACGTCCAATTCACGAAACAATAAACCAACTGAAATAAAGTCAAAAATTGGTAAAGAGGCCACCAAGTTGAGAGTGGTTCGGCCCTTCAAAGGAGTGATATCAACACACCAAATTAACTAAATAAAACAAATTACAACAAAATTAAAAGCAAACCAAAAACCTATAAAGAGGTGACTAAGTGTTGAGAATGGTTCGGCCTATAGGCAAAAGATAGTAGCAAATTGTTGAAAACCAATTTCTTGTTGAAGTGGCACTTTATTACACATCTGCACGGTAGAGGAGTTGAGTCAATACACAATTTAAAAAAAAAGAAGTGATATCATATCAAAAACCAAAACTGGTTAAAGGGGCCGCCAAGTTCCGAATGGTTCAGACCTTCAAAGAAGTGATATCAACACACCAAAACATACGCCAACTTAATCGCACCGAATAATACTTGGACCGAAAGTAGCAATGTTCTAGTTTTCATTTAACCTTCGAACTATTAAGCGGTGCGATTAACTTGGCGAATGTTTTGGTGTGTTGATATAACTGCTTTGAAGGGCAGAACCATTCGGAACGTGGCGGCCCCTTCTACCAGTTTTGATTTTTGATATGATACAGTATACAGGGTGAGGTAAACGTCTGGTTATACGCAAATAACTGCCGTTATAGTGGTCGTATGTTAATTCTGAAGACACTTCTGTAATGTAAGTGAGATATGGCAAAGCCAATGAAGACATTTTCAATGACCTTGAAAATAGTAATCAAGGTCATCCAAATTCTATCTTCCAAACGGCACAAGATACAGCACAAAAGTGAATTACAAAGTTGTGCGTGAGCAATAAACATGACAAACTACGAAAACAGATTGAAAATCGAAGCATAATTACAATAGCTATGGGGAAAACAAAATAGCAACAATATATTCCCTGAACGTTTGAACTATCATGCATTGAGTCTTAGGGGCTGCCTCTACGAGCAAAAGTTGCTACAAGCGAGTGCACGTACGTGATCCAAGTCTTTCCTCCGTCAATCAATGCAAGTAAACGTGTATAGTTCAGGATGCAATAAAAGAAAGCAACGTATGATACGGTTTAGGCCTAAAGTATTGAGCCATCATTCACAACCCAGAAAGTCACGTTCGATATGTTTTTATTTCCTGATTTTACATTTATAATTTTTTTCCCCGCGCTGATGCCCCTTTGAGTGACTTCCAGCCCGGTCGCAACAATTGCCCAAAGCAAAACGCATTGTTGTTTCGAATGCCCAAACTTCATTTCCAAAGGCGGGAAAACCATGTGCATTCACATTACGAATGCCCGCAATAGCTTCGTTAATCATTATGGCATTACAGATTATTTCCATTAAAGAGTAAAGTACAGTTTTATGCTGAACAGGGAGAAACTGACAAGAATAATTTGCATCACCGGCTCATTGGCAGAAGTGGGTTTATATTTCTGCAACTTGGGTCTACGCTGAATTTCCTTGGGGGGGGGGGGGGGGGGGGGGGGGGGGGGGGGGGGGG
>JAHWFP010230519.1:48583-65252 GCA_023313725.1 Lithobius niger
TCGACAGCTTGGTCATTAGCGCCAACCTCAGTCACAGTGCAGTGGTCTGGGTTGCCACTGCACCACACATTACAGAGATATTATTCAAACCCCTAATCTAAATCTTGTCATACATCTGTACCTCCTGCAAAAATTGAAAAACACCGGACAGGAGGACAGACTTATCGCCCAATTGACGCACAACATGCGGAAGATGGAAACGACGACGAAAACCATCAAGATGGCATCATTATGCCATTACAGATTACTTCTATTAAAGAGTAAAGTACAGTTTTATGCTGAACAGGGAGAAACTGACAAGAATAATTTGCGTTACCGGCTCATTGGCAGAAGTGGATTTATATTTCTGCCACTTGAGACTACGCAGACTTTGCTGCCGGGGGCCCCCCCCCCCTCCCAAAAAAAAAAAGTACTTTCATCGGCTTTTTTTTTCAGGAAAAACGTTTCAGGAAAAATACAGGATAGACCTACGATTAGGTTACTCTGAAAATAGGTGGGCGGGTGGCATAATGTGGGGGCACTGCATCGTTTAAAAGTTCCGGCATCTGTATGCCAAAATAAAAATTGTTTTCTGGGGAGGGATCGGAAAATTACGCCCCACTTTACGACCCCCTGCTAGTAGAAAACGTACGACCACTTATTGTAAAGGGGGAATTAATTTTATTGTTTAGTGAATTAATTTTATTGTTTAGTGAAATGTATAGCATCACACAGACTAAAGAGAGGATTTGGAGGAAACATCGAAAAAATAGATTTTTTCAAAGATTTGTCGCCTCGTTCTTTAGGGGCACTGCACTTTCATTCCTGTCCCTTGCAGTCCCCCCCCCCCCCCGCGCCGTTATTTACGTCTTGTCTTCCAGTCGGTAACATGTTCGAATAATACAATACAACTAACTTACTACTGCAAGGTAAAATTCTGCCCCCCCACCCCGAAAAACAAGTTTATTTACGCGTACGAATGCCCAAACCTTTAAACCACCCTATTTTCCCACCAGCCCACCGTATTCGTATTTCCGGCGTATTCTGAGCGTAGGCCTATCATGCTTTTTTCCTGGAAAAAAAAAAACAGAAGAAAGCACTTTTTTGGCGGGGTTGGGGGGGGGGGGGTGGAGGTATCTGCATAGTCCTAGGTGACAGAAATATAAATCCACCTTTCCCAGACAGCAAGTGACGTAAATTCGTCTTGTCAATTGTTTCCTGTTCACCATAAAATTGTAATTTACCCTTTAATGGAAGTATAATCTGTAATGCTATGATGGTTAACAAAGTTTTATTTTTAAATGCGGCCATTCGAATGGCCAGGGTTTTTCCGCCTTGGATGAAAGTTAGGACATACGTAGCGACAATGCGTTTTTTCATTGCTTGTCGATTGTTGCGACCGGGCTTGAAATCACTCAAAAGCGCACTAGGCTTCGGCAAAAAAAAACAATAAATGTAAAATCGGAAAGTAATCACATCCCGAATGTGACGTTCTGTGTTGTGAATGATAGCTTATTTTAGGCCTAATCCCTATCCGTTTTCATCTGCTGGTATCGGAAATTTAACTGCACTCATTGCATCAATAAAGGCTCGTAACTCATGCACTCGCTTGTAGATGCAGCCCGTACGTTTTAGTGCGTGATAGTTAAAACGTTCAGGGAAGACTTTGTTGCTATTTCCTTTTCTTCGTAACTATTGTAATTATGCTCCGATTTTCAATCTGTTTTCGTAGTTTGTCATGTTTATTGCTCACGCACAACTTCTGTAATCTCTTTTGTGCTGTATCTTGTGCCGTTTGGAAGATAGAATTTGGATGACCTTGATTGCTAGTTTCAAGGTCATTGAAAATGTCTTCATTGCCTTCGCCATATCTGACTTACATAACAGATGTGCATTTAGAATTAACATAGGACCACTATAACGGCAGTTATTTGCGTGTGACCAGACTTTTGCCTCACCCGGTATATAGAACTTTTCAGCAGTTTGCATTGCAGGTTGGGATTTGTTATTTGGGTCGTCTTTTTCTGGTGTTTCTGGTTTGGTTGTTTTCTTCAGCCTTGTAATTGAGTTATAATTCAACGATTTTTTTTCAATTTTTTTCAATGCCTTGTGCGTATTGTTTGTTGAATACTTTGTCGTTTTCCAGACTTTGTATAATTCCGTAATTTTCTCTTCTTTGGTGTTTTTTTTCTTGCGTCTCTATTTTTTAATGAAGCAAAGTTATGGGTAAGATCTTCAGCATTCATGTTGAATTGTTATTGTTATCATTAAAAGTTTTTATTTCGTTACTTAACTAGAGTTATACATAAAATGAAACAAGAAATTTTTTAAAATTTAAAATATTTAAATTTTTGCCCCATTAGACTTCTAGAATATTGATCTAACGGTAATTATTAACAAACTATTCAAATATAGATCGTGCAGACAAGCAACGATCTTAATCGGCCGATATTAGCACTACATGGTTGATACGGCACATTTGGCCTATGCGGGAGAAAGTCACCGATGCAGCCTCACGTTGGTGAGAAATAATAATTTTTTATGAACTGATATAATGGTAAGCTAATAAAACGTAGCATTACACATTGTAAATATTATTAAACGCAAATAATACTTTGTTCTTTTCTAATTATCTATTTATTTCGCCTAGGAGCAGACTTAAATTGTGAGCAAACTTGATGGAGGCACTGTTGGGGAGGATTAAACAAACGAAGCTGGATTGATACTTGGGTGGGTGACCACCTGGGAATCTGGCTGTTGCAGACATAGGGCCTTAGGGCTTCGGGCAGATAACTAGGAGTGGTTAACGCTCGTTAAACCCTTTTTTTTAACAAACGAAGCTTCAACAATCAGCAAGAGGGCGCGCAGGTTCATTCTTGCCACGGTAGCAAAGAAAAAGGACGAGCGGCCGACAATGAGAATGGATATGCGCTCTAACAATTAGAAACAAACACTATTGCTTCAATAATGCTGACTATTAGAGCCGCGTTGAATCAGCGGGAATCAGCTACGCCGGGGGGGGGGGGGGGGAACAACTAGTTTATTTTCAATTGGCATAAAAATCAGTAAAACAGCCCTCTAGCTTCTATGGATGATACGGCTAAAAGGTTTTCCCACTCAGCCTGTAACCGGACTAAAAGTAACTCATTCAAATTAAGTTGAAACTATTCCCCTCGCGATACGCGCTCAGGATATAAATGAAAACTAATTTGAAATCGTTAAATTTACTGCCTCATTTCCGGCTTCGTGCGAAAACCGTGGCCGTATTATCAACAAAAGCTGTAGAGGTATTACTGCTGAACATTTCCGTTTACTCACAAACTCAAACAAGCATGCCTGTCAGCTAGCCGTGCTAAAACGCAGATCGTTAAGTTTTGTTAACACGTGCAACATCTGTTATAGGAAAACTCCAAAAATATGGTTTTGCAAAGCTGTATGGTTGAAGTCCAGCTGTGTGCTATGCATGGCCCTGAATTACGAGTCGTAAAATTGAGCTACAATATTGGTAGGTTTTTTAATTGGCCAACTGGTACCTTAAATTGGCCAACTGCAACACTTAACCTATGTGTTGTCCAAGGAACGCAAGATGCTTGAAATCTGCAACACGTGGACAATTATCTCCTCCAAACACCACTGGTTCTGCCTCCTACTTTCAAAACCCGTATCCTGTTATTCACTGTAAACTATGTTCATTATTTATGATGTAAATATAGGTGCCTGTAGAAATGCCTCAAGCTTCGTAGAACGTTCTCGTTTTGCCATTTGTGTAGAAATGAAATTCAACCTTCTCCACATTAGTTCCATACCCTCACGAATTTTTTTTTAGATCTTTAATAGGGCTCATTAACTGGCATTGTACCCCTTGCCCTAGAAGCAAGTCCCGATTTTACTCGCATATTTGGAATTTACTGTGTCTTTTTGTTTATGCCATTTAGTTCTGCACTTAGTTCTGGCCAAATGCATAAACCGATTCGAATGAAATTTGGTGGCAATGTGCAGTTTGATACAATGCTGAACGATGCAGTGGCGAGGCTGAACACGTCGTTACCCTCCTACCTAATTTCAAAATGTGGATCTCATCAGGGATGTCGCAAGGCAAATTTGGCGCCCGTGAGAGTGCTTCACCGCCATTGGAGACCCTTCATTTTTTCGTGTCTCACACCCCCGCAATTTTGGGGGTTTTTGACCTCATTTGGCGCATAATTCTGTTTAATTTTATTCAATTTTATGAATTGGCTTTTAATTTTTCCACTCCATCTATGACCATGGGAATTTCACCAAAGTACAGAGTATTGAAGTAATAAAGTATTTTGTAATAAAGTTCTATGACAAGGCTATTTCACGGTATTGTACCGAGAAAATAAAAGGCTATTTCACGGCACTGTACCGAGAAATAAAAGGTTATTCCTCAGTATTGTACCGAGAAATAAAAGGTTATTCCATGGTATTGTATCGAGAAATAAAAGGTTATTCTACGGTATTGTACCAAAAAATAACATGTTACTCCATGGTGTTGTACCGAGAAATAAAAGGTTTTTCTACGGTATTGTACCGAGAAATGAAAGGTAATTCCACGGTATTGTATCGAGAAATAAAAGGTTTTTCTACGGTATTGTACCGAGAAATAAAAGGTTTTTTCTACGGTATTGTACCGAGAAATAAAAAGTTTTTCTACGGTATTGTACCGAGAAATAAAAGGTAATTCCACGGTATTGTATCGAGAAATAAAAGGTTATTCTACGGTATTGTACCGTGAAATAAAAGGTTATTCCACGGTATTGTATAGAGAAATAAAACGTTATTCTACGGTATTGTACCGAGAAATAAAATGTTATTCCACGGTGTTGTACCGAGAAATAAAAGGTTATTCCACGATATAGTACAAGGAAATAAAAGGTTATTCCACGGTATTGTATCGAGAAATAAAACGTTATTCTACGGTATTGTACCGAGAAATAAAATGTTATTCCACGGTGTTGTACCGAGAAATAAAAGGTTATTCCACGATATAGTACAAGGAAATAAAAGGTTTTTCTACGGTATTGTATCGAGAAAATAAAAGGTTATTCTGCGGTATTGTATCGTGAAATAAAAGGTTATTCTGTGGTATTGTATCGAGAAATAAATAAATAAATATTATTACTAATAAATAAATGTTATTACTTTTGAATTATTAAAGTAATTATTACCTCTATGTGTGATGATCTACCGACTTCCATCTATATACTTATTTGCCTTAAAGAAGGGGAATAAGCCGCTAACAATGTAGAAGCCAAACAATGCTTACAATACTTATTTCTGTTACGAGAATAAAATGACGCCGCCGCTAACAATGTAAAAGCCTAACAATTAGGAAATCAAAAGCTTCAATAACGGTGGCTATTAGAGCCGAATTGAGTAATTTCAAAGTTGGTTGAGTAACAATCGCTGCCTGCGCGATCGTAGTTGCGGGCTTATCGCGTTGGTATCAAGACAGTAAAACAGGCAACGCAGCGACACTGAGAAGTGCTATTTACTTTTTTAAGACGACCACATACCCCGGAACCCCAGGGGAGGGGGGGGGGTGGACAAATCACCCAATGAGGAAGTTCCGGGAGGGGGGGAACAAGGGCAGGGGGACCGGGGGAAAGGCAAGCGGTGCGGGGGAAAAGGGGAGCGTCGGGGGCATTTTTATGCCATGCTGCTCAATATAGTATTTCGCTGGCGCATGCGCGGATCATTATCCCCAAAATACCGCCGACGCCCGGGAAAAGGGTGCAAACAATGGGGCGTGGGAGGGTTGCGGGGGAACAGGAGGACGTTTTCAATTCATGCTGCTCAGTATAGTATTTCGCTCGAACATGCGCAGATGATCTGCGTGGGTACAGCTAGTTGTAACTAATATTTTCCAGTGAAATCTAGCCTTTTAAAATTAATCGTGACCTCATTTTCAGGTTGTTTCAGGGTGACAAAATATTACTGCCCTATGCTGAAGTTGCTACGAAAAATATTTTTTGACATGTTGGCGAAACCTTTGGACTTAGCGCACCTGATGACGAGGTGAAAATAAACTCGAAACGTCGCGATATTCTGTATGTTTGTGCGCTGCTTGGCTTTTTAATTCTTATATCATTAGATATTACTTTTTTTTTTTAATGACGTTACTTCATTCAGTAACTGTAGGGTTTCAAACTTTGACGTTAACGTCGAATTTAATGCTGCAGCTTACTCATGGACCGCGATAACGGTCCTTGATAACGATTGCCTGCGGCCGTGTTAGAACTCCATAAACAATGAACGGTGCGTCAGCTGTTTATCTCTTTCGAATTATCAAACGACGTTCCAACGATTTTTTTTAAGTACTTTGTTCGGTCGTTGGATTCTGTTCCGCGTTAAAATGGCTGGTAGCCGATCACGCTGATCACTGACGTATTCTTGAATACAAGGTTCGGCATTGACGGTCGGACGTAGTTATCAAGGACCGCGATCGCGGTCCTTATGTAAGCCTCAGCATTAACTTCCACGTTAAACGTCAAACCTTGAAAGCCTATAGTTTCGCCCAGAATTGGCATAGGCCAACGAAATTCGGTGTTTGGGGTCGTGCCACTGCATTACAAATTTTAATGACAACAATTGAGCCATTCGGCGTCCACAGTGTGGCGATTTGTTGTTGTTGTTGTTGTTGTTGTTGTTGGGACTCTTTGCCCTCACCTGGAGATGGAACCAATGACCGAACCAATGAACCGATTTGGCAAGCCAAATGGGTTCAAAATTTTGCTCCCACCTAGAGATCGAACACAAGGAACCGATTTTTAATTTTTGCAGCTTAAAGTCTAGGTATTAACAACGACCAGGGCCTTTTGAACGCGGTTTTAATCTAACTGCAGTATTCTCGTCGGCAGAACATTTATTATTGTAGAGCACAGGGCAGAAATCATTAAATGGAGTAACAAATTCATGCAAATAAAGCTAAAAACATAAAATTTGATACACAAGTCTTTCTATGCAGTACAAATTGAACATGCCATGGACTTCCCATGAAATACGTCAAAGCGCACCCAGGGCCCATCGCCCCTCCCCTCCTTTGTCCCCTCCCTGAGGCTTGGGCAACAAATTCTTGCAGATCAAACTAAACACATGGTATTTGGTACACAAGTCATTCTTAGCAGTACAAATCGAACCAGCCATGGAACCCCCATGAAATACCCGCAACGGGTCCCTAGCGCCCCCTGTAACCCCTCACTGAGGCTTGACCAACAAATTCTTCCAAATCCAGCTTAAAGGAAGAAATTTGGTACACAAGTCATTCTTAGCAGTACAAATCAAACCAGCAATGGACCCCCATGAAATACCCCAAAGGGCCCCCAGCACCTCCCTGTGTCCCCCTCACTGATTCTTGACCAACAAATTATCGCAGATCGAGCTAGTTCTGTAAACGTAGTATGTTCCCACGTTTATAAAAATTACGTCACAAATACTTCAAATCTTCGTTGTCAACGCCTCTCCAAAATCCAAACCATAAAAGGCACGATTCTAATTCAAATGAGAATTGAATAGCAAATTTCAGCCGTCTGGCACGTAAATTATTTATCTCGGTGCAGACGTTTTTATGGGCGTTACAAAATACCGGGAAATCCACGTTATTTAGACCCTTTTTTTCAACTAGCAGCCCGTGACGTAAGAACAAACTAATGGTGGCGGACAGCCAGCCGCCTATTTCAACATTTCGAGGTTTTTTGGCCGCTTATTTATTTACCTGTACCATCGTCAAATTTGCGAAAGCCGTGAATCCCATGGCTTTCAGATAAGGTACCGTAGCCAGTTGATTACTGTTGTTGCTGTTTTCACTTTTAGGGACTCGAATCCAAATTGGCCTATTTTACCCACTATAATAGCCTGTAGCTGCCAACGTAACAACAACGAATTGATTTAAATATTGACTTTTTGACAATTGCACTTGGCTGACGGACACTAGCGTGCGTCTTGATATTGCAGTGTTACATCTTTGTTTCCTCCGGCATATTTTTCCGATCTTTCTAATGCAACAGCGTGAGTGCAATGTTGCATTGCTGTTTATTGCATTGTTAATCATTGTTTCCTGACACATATCATTGTTTCCTCTGGTGCTCCTGTGTTCCCTATGGTCCAACGTATCAGGTGGTGTATTGTTTACCTGGGTGATTGATGTATTGTGTTTGGTGTACCATATTGTTCGTGGGTGTAGAATCCGGTTCTCGTCAGATTCCCGAAGTTAAGCAGCATTGGGCTGGATTGATACTTGGCTGGGTGACCGCCTGGGAATCTGGCTCTTGCAGTTAGGTCAGGTTTAGAGTGAGCGCATAGGTTATAGGCCGTTAAAGCTCAATACGCTATCAATCAATCCATCATACTTTTTGTTTTCTGCCTTCTCGCTGGGAGTTTTAGCTGAATATTTTGCAGATGAAACAAGACGATAAAATTTTTTTTTTTTTTAATTAAATAAAAAATAAAGAAATGCTATCACATCCAAAACTAAAACTGGTAAAAGGACTGCCAAGTGTTGAAAATAGTTCGTCCTTTCAAATGCGTTATTTGAACACTGAACAGATGAAAACTGTAACCATGTTATTCTCACTGACTAATATAATATTGAGACGTTAAAGGAAAACTTAACCACATCTTCAACAAAAATAATTAGTTTTAACCTAATGTTCATGTCAGAATATTTATGATGAAACAACGAGATCAAAAATTAAGGGGGAAAAAAGAAGTGACGTCATATCAAAATAACCAATTCTGGTAAACGGGTCGTTAAGTTGAGAACTGGGTTCGGCTTTTCAAAGGAGTTTTCTCAACAGGCAAAATCATTCGCCAACTTAATCTCAACACCTAATGCATCAAATAAATAAATAAATACAGATTCAAACTATATCCGTTGCCTTCCGGACTTAAATGTCTGGCTGCCTGAGCGGGAATTGAGACCTCGTCCTCTGAGACCAAAGGCCAGTGTATGACCGTTTCGCCGATTCCCATTTCGCCGAATCCCGTTTCGCCGAATAATTCATTTTTTTTTTCAAATTACGTGCTCGCTCACGCTGTCGTGCTCACTGTGCCTCAACAAATAACACCAGAAACAGCAACTATTCAGAAATTCCTTCCAAATAGGAATGCATCTTAAACTTTCCCAACGTCGTATTTTGATCAGAACTTAATTTTCGACAAAACGGGAATCAGCGAAACGGGATTCGGGGAAACGGGTATACACCGCCAAGCCATTTGGTGTTTCGTCCTGTTTATGGTTTAGCATCAAAGGAAAACTTGATCAATCTAAACTGGGTGCTGTCACATCGAAAAAGAGTTTAGGTTTCTATTGTGATAGCACGGCCTTTTGGTTTACAGACCAAACCACTCACCAGTAACCCACCAAGTTAGCCACCAAGTTAACGTTGCCAATCGGGTGCAAAGGTTAAACGAACAATTTTAATTATGCTGCTTTGGTTTCCCTTTAACGTCTGATGTATTAGTCGGTGGGATTAACTTAACAAATGTTTGACCAGTGATGTCACTCCTTTTAAAGGTCGGACCATTTACAAATTTTCGGCTTTTTCTATTTTTGCTTCCAGTTTTGATTTTTTTTTTTTACATTATCTAGACACGCACTAGTATGTAGCGCCATGTTAGGCAACAAACTTCACATCAATTCAGTTGTCGAGGTTGTAAACCAACGACGAATGTCTTATATCCTGAAGCAGAGTTGGGCACATTTCAGGTACTTGGATAGAAATAATAATGCGGTACAAAAGCTTAAATTGTGTTGAAATAGAGATCAATGACCCATCTGACAAAAATTAACTCGTGTAGGAATGCCAGCTAAGCTGCTTTCAATGCAAAATCTGACCCTCAACAACGCAGCAAATGTTTTACTACTAGTTACTAGCTAGTTTCGGCCCTTCAAAGGAGTGATATAATAATAATAATAATAATAATAATGGTTTTCCCCCATTTAGGGGGGAAGGATCCAGAAGGGTTGCGGGGGCATCCTCTGATACTGGTCCCACTAAAGTGCAATGCGGCATCACAGATACGATCTTTTCAGAAACTCGAGAGGTCAGTACAATTCAACTCCCGCCAAAAGAGACTCAGAGATGGAGCAGAGACTGCAGCCTCGGAGAGGGAATTCCAAGGAGCTACTACCCGACTTGCGAAAAAAAAAATTTACGACAGTCCAAGTTGCACTTGGGAACCCTCAGTTTCATAGAGTGGCCCCTAGTAATATCCGTAGTGTAGAAGTCAAAAAAAGGCAATTCCACAGGCAACTGAACATGAAGAACTTTAAATGTCAACATCAGGTCGGCCTTCAGACGCCTCAACTCAAGTGGTTCGAGGCCAAGTAACCTCAGACGTTGGCCAGGAGAACTGTTGCGCAGGCCACGCAATGAACGCGTAAAATACTGTTGGACAGATTCTAACTTATCAATGTCCTGAAGGAGGTAAGGCGACCACACCGGACTCGCATACTCCAGCAGTGGTCGCACATATACCTTGAACGCCCAAACCAACGTATGCCTATTCGAGGACACAAAACACCTCTTAACAATTGCAAGTCTGGCAAAGGCTGAAGTAGTTATCAGCCTACAGTGGATGGATGATTTAAGGTCAAAGTTGAAATTGATGCCCAGATCTTTAATGTATTGCACCGAATTCAGCTTGCAATTAGCTAGATAGTACGAATGTTTTAAGTTCTGTCGGCCAACATGAAACGTACAGCATTTTGATGTAGCGAGTGGTAATTGCCAACATTCCGACCACTCAGTCGCTGTGCCAATCTGGGAAGAATGGAATTTGGAACCAGTTTCATCCAAAACTTCATCACCAATCTTCAGATCATCCGCGAATTTGAATTTTGGTTTGTCAGTTGTTGTATGTGCATTTGTTAAGTCATTTAGAAAAATGACAAAAAGCAAAGGTCCTAGTACGGATCCCTGAGAAACCCGACTGATGGTAGGAAGTGATGACGAGAAAGCTTGCACAACCAGCACCCGCTGCGTTCGCCCAGAAAGGAAATCAGCGATTCAAGCCAACAGTGTTCCACAGATTCCAATTTCAGCCAATTTAAATTGCAGTTTGCTGTGCACCACGGATTCAAACACACCATCAACACATTACGGATATCAACACACCAAAATATTCGCCAACTTAATCGCCTCGGATAATACTCTGGACGTTAAATGAAAACTTAAACAATGCTACAGAAAAAAACAATGTTCTAGTTTTCATTTAACCTTCGAACTATTAAGCGGTGCGACTAACTTGGCAAATGTTTTGGTGTGTTGATATCACTCCTTTGTAGGGCGAACCATTCGGAACTTGGCGGCCCCTTATGCCAATTTTTGTTTTCAATATGATTTCAATATGATTTCAATAACCACCAATTCTACCTGTCAAAACTACAAAAAAAAAATAAAGTATCAAATTCAAACTCCCAATATTAGGAGAAATTTCGAAATCTTTGTTAAATTGCGTAAAATGCTTGTATAGTCATTAAATACCCCTGTTTACAAATCAACAATCACAAACCCCAACCTGTCGCCTCTTAAAAATTACAGTTCTCTCTGCGACATAAAATATTTTTAACCCCATGTTAGTGATATCTGCTAGACAGTAAATTATGTTGCTTGCAGCAAGTAGATGTTTTCCGCATAAGAGCTAGATTGTGGGAAAAAAAAGACACGATACACATGACGAAGCATTGGCTGCAGCTGATAAAGGATAAAAAAAAATATTTAAATGAAATTTTAAAGAGTGGTTGCTGAAAAGTTGCTGTCTTTGCGATTGCGATTACTGCAACTTTGAATTATATTTTTAGTACGGCAGCGGCGCCCCTACCTCCCTCCCCCCCCCCCCCACCTTCAGCTTTACCAGGGGTTCCATGACCCCTTGGTTCCCTCAATCAACACGTCACTGTCATTGCTACCCTACACTTTGGCGTCAAAATTATAAGGTTTTGCAGACAGTGTTGACAGATTTGGGGATTTACTCCCAGATCTATAGGGTTTGATTGCCGTTGTGGGTGAAAACGGGTATGGAAACTATTTGGGGTGAAAAACAATTTGGGGGTAATTCTAGGGCTGCGGAATAAATTGGTTTTACTTCCGTGTTACCCTGTTATCATTCATTAGTAATTACTCTAAGCACAGAAATTCTTAGAAATGATCGGCTTACTAAATGTAGGATTATGTCGCAAGTTGCAACAATAAAAGTTATTGTTTTATCACTTGTTTTACAAAATATTGTGTTGTATCGACTTTCTATTAGGGGGGGGGATGAGGCTTAATGGCGCGTCGACAACTTGGTCATCTTCTATTAGGTATGATAAACTGTATGTTTTTTTTTTTAGCACTGCGCAAATGAGAATTAGTTGTTGCTTTCATGGTGATTTTTTTTACCTTATTAAGCCGATTTGTAATTTTTATGTAAAATTGTAAATCAGGGAGGGTAAAAATAAACACCAAGTTTCATTTTCGGAGTTATTACGGGATTTGTATTTTCGTGTTCATTTTTAGAGGAAAACGTTTTTTTCTTAACTACGTGTATTGAAAAAAAAATAGGGCTTTTGTAGGGGGCAGCGCCGTTATTTCGGGGGCAAATGCTTGCAGGCGCTGGCAACATTATTTGCAGGCAAACCCCATTTTCATGTAGACTTTCATTTTTAAAATTAATGTTGATGGAAAAAAATTGAAGGCGTGTAATTCATCACGAATGTCGACCGTCACTACAAACATTGGTGAATCACGTGCAAAATGTTATCGCTCACACGACTGCCGCGGCCGAGATTCCATTTGAACCCAATTGTTTGCGTACTTGTGAAAGTGAGCACCAGATTGTGATCGCTGATATGGCGGTGAAAATGTTATCACCGCTTCATTGAATGTTATCAATTTAAGCACGATAAACGTTTTTGATTGAGGCAGGAGCCGATAAGATTCACACTGAGCTTTCAAACAGCAACAATGGCGGAGGCGACATCACCGTCAAGTTCGGCGTCTTTAAATGGAAGAAGTCCCTTGTTGAGTCAAATACGACTAATTCGAGGTATAAGTGCCGGTGGTTTCAGGCCTAGTGATGTCTCTTCGACGAGAAGCCTTACCACCTTTTCCGGGGTCTTCACCCCCGTGTGTTTATCTATGTTCAGTGCGCTTCTCTTTCTACGGGTTGGTTACGTTGTGGGACAGGCTGGTCTCCTGGAGGTGATGCTGCAACTGACGTTAGCGTACATTATTTTGGTATGTACTGTTTTGTCCATCAGTGCTATTTCTACGAATGGTGCCGTGGAAGGAGGAGGAGTGTACTATATGATTAGTCGCACCCTGGGTCCTGAATTTGGTGGTAGCATTGGCACTCTCTTTTTTTTTGCCAATATTTTCTCCAGTGGTCTATACATTACTGGATGCGTGGAGGGTCTCATCGACAATTTTGGACCGGAAGGAACCATTGCTGGCGGTGTTCTTCCTGCGTCGAGTCGCTGGTGGGGTTTCCTGTACGGTTCCGCCGTGGGAGTGTTCAATCTTCTCATCTGTCTTATTGGAGCATCCATGTTCGCCCGGACATCACTCATAATTTTTCTTATCGTCATGATCAGTGCAATTTCTGTTGTCATCAGTATAGTAGCCCAAAATAAAATTATAGAGGTGCCTTTGCCAAACAGCGTTACTTCGTCCGGTAACGAAACGAAGTATGGGGTATACACTGGACTTACCTCTGATACGTTTATCCAAAACGTGTATGAACACTATTCAGTGGACTACACAACTGGAAAGGTCTCTGATTTTGCTACCGTGTTCGGTGTTCTCTTCAGTGGTGTGACTGGAATTATGGCTGGAGCAAACATGTCGGGTGACTTAAAAGAGCCGAGTCGTTCCATTCCCAGGGGCACATTGACCGCAGTTGCTTTTACGGCTGTTGTTTACTTCATTATGATATTCTTGACGGCCGGCTCATGCAGAAAATCTCTGCTTCTGAACGATTTCATATACATGCAGGGTATCAATTTGTGGCCGCCTTTTGTAGCCATTGGAGTCTTTGCCGCCACAGTATCAGCCTCCTTGAGCACCTTAATCGGAGCTTCGCGCGTTCTGGAAGCCGTATGCCGAGACGACTTGTTTGGTGTTATACTGCGCCCACTCACTCGAGGCGTCTACAAAGGAAATCCTATTGCTGCAGTTTTCATCTCCTGGTTTCTGGTACAGATTGTTCTCTTGATCGGGTCCCTGAACGAAATTGCTCAGGTGACTTCTGTTCTGTTTTTGCTATCCTACTGCGCCACGAACATGGCCTGCCTAGGCTTAGAACTTGCCTCCGCCCCAAACTTCAGACCATCCTTTAAATATTTTTCTTGGCACACCTGTATCGTGGGTCTGATCGGGACACTGACGATGATGTTTGTTATCAATGCCATATACGCTGCCTGTTGCATTATCGCTTGCCTTTTGATGATCATTGCCCTCCACTTGAGGTCTCCGGCATCAAACTGGGGATCCATCAGCCAGGCCTTGATATTCCACCAGGTACGAAAATATTTGCTACTGCTGGACAGTCGTAAGGATCACGTTAAGTTCTGGCGACCGCACATGTTACTTCTTGTTGCTAACCCCAGGACTTGCTGCCCTCTCATTGAGTTTGCCAATGACCTAAAAAAAGAGTGGTCTCTACGTGCTGGGTCACGTCAAGATGGGAACATGTGAACCTGATGGGGAGAAGGATGCAGCTCAAGATGAATACCAGTATTGGCTTAGCCTCATTGATCATCTTAAAGTGAAGGCTTTCGTGGAAATTACTGTCGCACCTACAATTCGAGAAGGCATGCAGCACTTGGTCCGCATAGCTGGCCTCGGAGCAATGAAACCGAACACTATTCTTTTGGGGTTTTACGATAACAATCTACAGGAAGACTTTTTCATGAGGAATCAGTCACCCTTTCACCAGGAAGCTGTCAGTGTGGAACTTGGTGATCTTCAACATCCTTTCCCGCAAATTCGGGATGCTGATACCGATAAGCCTCTTTCAGCTCTTGAGTATGTCACTATGGTGCAGGATGCCATCTGGCTGCAGAAAAATGTTTGCCTGTGCCGCCATTTTCAGCATTTGGACAAAAGTGGTGTGATGCAAAGTACCAACACTCGCACCATTGATGTCTGGCCCATCAACTTTTTCCGCCCCGACAAGCACGCCTTGTACGAAACCACAACATTGTTCTTGATGCAGCTGGCCTGCGTGTTACATATGGTTTCCGGATGGAAGAAGCATACCTACCTACGAGTCGTCTTGCCTACCACAACTATTGCAGAGGACACAGTCAGCTTGCAAAAGCAGTTACAAGAACTTCTTAAATTGTTGCGAATAGACGCTTCCGTGTCGGCCATTGTGTGGGATTCTGTGTACAGTCTGTATAAGCCACTTGGCAGTGACGAAGACTACAATTTAAACACTGTTACACAAGAGTATATATCGGGTGTCAACAACCTCATAAGAGAGCACAGCCATGACACGGCGATATCCTTCATGTACTTGGCGGAGCCTCCAGTAGATAAAAGGCAGCATATGTTGTATTTGCAGCTGCTGGATATGCTGACTTCTGATCTTCCTCCTACTGTGTTGGTTCACGGTATCAGCATGGTGACTACGACTACATTGTAATTTTCGTTACTTTTAAGGTTTTATCTTTATTTTTACCTGACAACTCGCATATAGACAATAAGGTGGAGTGTAGATACCGTTTTTCAGGAATTCCTCATTGGTACGGTGTGACAAATTTCCTCATAGGCATCACTATCACAAGCAACAAATTCCGTCACTCTGGGGTCATGTCCTGAGGTGCCCCAAGGGCCTTCAAGTTTAACATTGTACAGCAATGGGCGGAAGGGTGAAAAAGGCAAAAACAATGATTTGACTGGTTTTAAATTTAATTTTGACATTGTCTTATTTAAAACACTTAGAGACTAAGAAAGGTATCGGTTATTGCCAAATTTTTTTTCTGCGCAATAGTGTAAGTATTAGTTATGGGTCACCGCAAGACATAATCCCATCGTGATGAAATTTATTGTGTGTCAATGTGATTCCCAAAAGAAACTTTTCCACAACATAGGTATCAGAGGCGGTTTTTTTTATGATGTACCAAAAAAAAAAAAACTTTCTTCTGACAATTTTAAAATTTAAATGTTTAATCATGAGCAGAGTTCAGAGCAATAAATACGTTATTTCTCAATACTCAGTTTGCTTTATGTTTGTTGATGTTTGATCGGCAGAGGTGTTTGAATCCACTTTGAATTGAATATCAACAAACAGTTGGTGGTACGCATTTCTAGCCATGCAACTTGTTCAGTTAGATGTTGTTATCTACACGCTACATTAGCACAAAGATATAGACTTTGTATTGATTTATCAAATATGATCGAGATATTAAAATTATACGAAAGAACAAGTACTGTACGCAGGATTACGTATTGCCAATTACTGTTTATTTAAACTTAACATGCATGCCCCTTTTATGTGATTTGTGTCGGTTTCTAGGCGAAGATCTCCTAGATAATTATTCTAAAACCTCGCCAATCATAACTGCCGGAAACTCACAACCGTAAAATAATGAGCATGAACCTTTTTTTCAATTCAGTATCCACTGGTAAACAATCTCCACCCCACCACAAAAAATTGAAAATAAAGTAGCAATGTAAATTAA
>JAHWFP010230519.1:65352-79329 GCA_023313725.1 Lithobius niger
CCACAACGCATAAGTCAATATTAAACACTCACAATATCACGGTAAATGCAACGTAATTTAATTTTTGGCCACTAATTGTATGACTTGTGTACAATAAAAACACTAAAAGTTTAAAAGGAGAGAAACATCTGCTACTTGCAGGCTTCTGAGTTCTACCATGTAATTCAAGTCGGACCTCTGAAGCCTGCAAATTGCGACAGCGCCTTCCTTTTAATGTTGTACTGTTTTTATTGTGACCTACAATTCGTCGCCGAAAATCAAGTCACGTTGCATTTTCAATGACATAGTGAGTGCTTGTAAGTGAGCGACCACCTTTGTCACACATAATTTCCTGTTTTTTGGCGAATATGCATCAGTTTAATCAATCCAGGGTTCAGACTAATATTTTTTTTTTACTTCTGTGTCAGCAATTTGCAGGCTTCGGAGCTCTACCATGTAATTCAACTTCGGAGCTCTGAAGACTGAAAATTACGACAGCGAATTCCTTTTAAATTTGTAGTGTTTTTGCTGTGAGCAAGACCTACAATTCTTGGCCGAAAATCAAATCATGTTGCCTGTTCCATGACATTGTGGATGCTTGTAATTCAGAGAGCATCTTTGTCACACTTAATTTCTTGGTCTTTGGCGAATATCATTCAGTTCAATCAATCCAGAGTTCAATCAATCCAAGGAAGCCAATGAAGATATTTTCAATGACCTTGAAAACAGCATTCAAGGTCATCATCATTCTATTTTCCAAATGGCGCAAGATACAGCACAAAAGTGAATCACAAAGTTGAACGCGATCGTCAAACATGACAAACTGCGAAAACAGATTGAAAATCGGAACATAATTACATTAGTTATGAGGAAAACAAAATAACAACAAAGTCTTCCATGAACGTTTTAACTGCCATTCATGCCAAGCTTTCTAGAATGGCAGTTAAAACGTTCAGGGAAGACTTTATTTCCCTGTTGGATGCAGACCAACTAATCAGTAAGAAAGTTTTCCCGAACAAACTTTGACTTTCCAAAAGAAACTTTATCCCCCCCACCCAAAAAAACCAAAAAAAAACCACTTCAACCGACGACTTGTTTTGCCCCAGTAAGACGTAACAGAAACACGTTACATATCGGATCTCAAAAACAGTAGGAAATCAAAACTTTTTAACGCTATTGCTGTTTTCACTTTCGGGCCAGTCATTGTAGACACATGTTATGAACTTTGAATTATCAATAAATTCATGTTAAAATTCGTGACAAACCCCAATCCGTCTTGAAGTTACTAGTTTTAGGAATTTATGATCTGCAATTTCTACAAGAGTGCTGAATATTTTGGTTTTAAACTCAACTTGTGAAATTGTAATTTCGAATTCCAGTATTATACATCGAAAAAGAAAAACTGAGACTTTGAGACGCTCTGGAAATCAACTAAATTTTGCAGAGCGTGGAACGACGCCAAGAGTAAGCGGAGCGAAGGAAACGGCTAGTTTTTGGTTAAAATGGTGTCTCATCACTAGACAGAAAACCCCACAACAACGTAAGATGCACAGATATTTTAATTTTTGGTACAGATTTTGGACCTTAATATTTCTTTTCATGAAGAATTTTCGATGCGGTATTAGATTATATTAGTTGATTTATTGTTGATTTAAGCTGGCTGCTCGTAATTACAACCGATTTTGTCTCTACATAAATATTTTGTTTTGCTCGCAACGTGTGTGCTCTTTACTAATACGTAAAGAAGTTGTTTTCTGATAAAAAAAACACAAGGCCCACAATTGGCAAAAACTATGCAAAATTTTAATTTTCAACATGATTTTCCATGTCTTGTTCACAAAAAAATGATGATGGAAACACAATAAAACACACAAAAATCGTGGAGCTAAAATAGAAATAGCCTGTAACAGTCAGTTATGTTGGAATGCCGTTGTTGCCTTTCTTTTCACACTGATCTTTATATTCCTATTTTTGACTCGGGCTGTCTCGCTGAAAGGCACCAAGTCAGTAGTTTTTCCTCTTCCAACCTGCCCCCCCCCCCCCCGCTACCAAGGAAAGCTGCTTAAAAATGTTGTTGAGTAAAGAATAGTTGCTAAATGAAAACTCAAGTAATTAGGCTCATTTAAAAAAGGAAAAAAGGGAACATGGATAACTACACGCCAATATTTCTGTACTGCCAGTTATTAACAAACTAATTGAACAGTTATTTGTTATTCAACTTAATAATTTCCTGGTATACTGGAATTTGATAACTAATTAGCAGTAGGGATTTCAAAAGGGAAAAGGTAATAAAGAGGCATTACAAAAACATAATACGTGAGGGTAAAAACAAGGGAGATTGTCATAGACTTCAAAAAGCTATTGATAGTATAAAGAGGGAAAGATTAATAAAAAACTAAGTATAATTGGCCCTAACCAGAAGTTTTTTGGTGTTTTGAGTAGCTGCTTAAAAGAACGGAATAACTGTGTTAAAATTGTTAAGGGTTATACAGTGCAGTTAAGAGGCTCAATATTAAGACGTATTTATATTTCATTTACTTAAACGATATTACGTAAAAAAAACCTGAACTTAACCTTGTTTGCAGACGATATTGTATGCTTTATTGTGGAAGACTCAACTGGTAAGCTGCCTACAAAATACGCAAAAAAATAGCATTGATGAAATTCAAAACTCGTGCTTAAAAATACATTTAAATAAACGAAGAAAAAACAAAATTTATTGTGTTTAAACCAAAATTAAAAATTAAATTAAAAGTTATGGTCCACAAGGAAAAATGCTAAAACACTGTCTGTGATGCCCTGTGTAAAAATATTCAACAATTAAAAACCATGGAGTTGAAAATGATTTGAAATGTAAATTTGATGTTCATATATTGATCTTACAATCCTCAAACTAAGATAAGTTTTCCATAAATTACAATATTTATTGAAAAACTTGACAAGCGACACAAAAACTATTATTTATTACAAATAAAAACGTCAAGTGTTCCGTAAAAAAGGGGTTCTATTATTGAAATTGTTAAAATGTACACGAAAAAAAATTAATCATTTTTAATTCAAATAATCAAATGTACAATTGAGAAAATTGCACGTTTAAGTGCTGTTGTGCTTTACGTTTTAAATATATGATTCGTAAAGCACAACAGCACTTAAACAGATGCAATTTTCTCAATTGTACATTTGATTATTTCAATTAAAAATCATCAATTTTTATCCGTGTACATTTTAACAAGTGAAATTTCAATTATATAACCCCTTTTTTTTACGGCACACTTGTCGTTTTTGTATGTAATCCGTGTACTTTTTTTACGCCTATGACGTCGCGCTACAAAGGTTTATGCATGCAATCGATTGTTGCTGGCCACTTTGAAACAATTCAAGTCAGATCTGAAAGCCTGCATCTGCGAAATAAACACGCAATTCTATCGTTTTTAGCTGCCAATTTCGAGGCCGAAATTAACAACGCACCTTAGTTTGGTTTAAAAAACATGCGTTTATCTGAAACACTGATTCTTTCACGATAATTTAATTTAATTTAAAGGGTTAATTTTACCGTTCAACAATCAACTTTTTAGCAAAGACATAACACGTGCACGAAGAATGAAGCTGGAGTTTGCTGAGTGGCATTGTTCCCTAAATACAATGGTTAAAACAATGTAAAATAATCAAAATGATCGTTTAGGGTCCCGTAATTTCGGAATGGATCGACCAATCGAAAAAGTGGTAGCTGTAAGTTTGAATCCCAGGGAAATTTCTGGCTCAGATCATCTTTCATATTTTAGGTAGGTACAGTAGTTTTTTTCTGAAACCGTGTCAGCCAAGAACAAGAACAACAACAACAAGTGAACAGTTTTCAAATTTACATTTGCGTCCCTACGTTTACTCTTGCACGGAATTGCATAAATAATGGTGTAAAGTTTGGAAATGTTGCTATCTACTATCCGGCCAAGTTTGGTCGAAATATATTGAATAGAAACGGAGAAATTAATAGTTTTACTTTTGTAGAGAGAGGACTTCAACATACTATATACACGGCTATGATAATGTAGGGATTTAGTCGTACCGGTTGTATGCCTTAAAAACTATAGAGTGGCTAAAAAAAGAAACTGATAGATTAAAAAAATGCAAAACAAAATTATTAAACGATTGTTAGCCAGTTTACGCCATGTGCATCCAACACTACCCGTACATAGTGCGGGCTTCATCTGTCACTTAGTCATCTAGCCGGTTCAGCCATACAAGCATTAAGTTGCTTCGGCTGACTTAAGGCTCAAAGAAATATGAAAAATAAAAAAAAATAAAACAATAATCTTGAAGAGAAAGAAATTTTCCGAGTTTGAGGGACGGCAAGAGCAGAGATACCCACTGACTGGGCTGAGGAATTCCACTCGGAGTAAAACAACAAAGACAATTTTAATTTTCAGCACTAATTCGAATCTATGTGTCTCGATCACCTAACAAACAAATATAACAACACTATGAGGGTGGCAGTATAAATGTTTTTCATCATGTTTTTATTTGTAAGTATGCAATTTGTATGCCTATTTGAAATGTAAGTTTGCTGCCATCCTCATAGTGTTGTTATATTTGTTTGTTAGGTGATCAAGACACATAGATTCGAATTAGTGCTGAAAATTAAAATTGTCTTTGTTGTTTTACTCCGAGTGGAATTCCTCAGCCCAGTCAGTGGGTATCTCTGCTCTTGCCGTCCCTCAAACTCGGAAAATTTCTTTCTCTTCAAGATTATTGTTTTATTTTTTTTTATTTTTCATATTTCTTTGAGCCTTAAGTCAGCCGAAGCAACTTAATGCTTGTATGGCTGAACCGGCTAGATGACTAAGTGACTAGATGAAGCCCGCACTACGTACGGGTAGTGTTGGATGCACATCGCGTAAACCTGGCTAACAATCGTTGATTTTCGTTCGCTTCGCTCGCTCAATCAGCGACTCCAACCACGACCCGACCTTTTTTCCAGGACACGCACATTCCCCTGCCACCGTCCCCCTACCCCCAACTCCCAGTCTATTTAGTTATTATAGCATTAGAATGTGAACAGCAGGGCTAACTGACGCACAAGGTGGTTTCTTAGCAGCTCCTTTTGGAAGCGTCGCTGTTCCGGAAAACTATCCCGTAATACTTTCCCTCCTCCTCCTCCTGCTGCCGCCGCTGCCGGTGCTGCTACTGGTGATGCTGGTGATCTCGATGCCTGCTGTCTGACATCTGTGTAATTATATGTATAGCCATGCTGAAGTCCGTGCTTCACACGGTGTTGTGGACTACACCGTAGCAATATATTTTCTTTCAGGCCAGAGAGGGGTGAGTTACCTTGCTTTCCCCTCCCAAGATGTGTGCTCCCCACTCTTCCTCTAATATATTCTACCCTCCCTACACCCCAGTCGCATTTTTAAAAATGGGTGGGCGGTGGGACGTACTGTTAGCACCGGTGCATATGTGCGGTACCGCATTTTCGGTCGCACTGCAGTACCGCATTTGCGGTTTGGTTACGTGCCATCTGTTGGGTACTGCACACGTACCTGCGTCGACGTTGCGTTACCGCCTGCCGTCGTGCGGTCGTTTTGCACCGCAAACCCCCCCCCCCCCCCCCCCGTCAACGCAGCGGTACTGCAGCATTAAAAAAACGCAATTGCGTCTCTGAGTACCTTGGGTGACTTGAGCGGTGCACACGTCCGCCGGTTACCGCAAAAGCGTTACCGAAAATGGCGTCCAATTTCGAAGAAATAGACATGGAATTGTTTATTGGGGGAGTAAAGAACTATCCTGAACTATGAAATCTGGCTGCAGAAATTATTGAAGACTCATCGGGAAGTAATTAAAGAACTTATCCCAATTTTTCAGTTAATCTGCAAAGGATGTATGACATTTTTTTCCTCCTGGCACGTCTTAAATTAGTACATCAATGTACCAAAATTCGTCGCATTGGTTTTAAAATATTTTTTTTGTTCACGAGGTAGGCGAAAAAAGCAATATCGTCTCATTGGTTTCAAACTATAATGTTTGTTTTGTACACGAAGTTAGGGAACCGAATGCGCACATACGTCACCGAAGCGGCACTGCAGCGTCGCCGCGCGTCCAAAAAACGCACGTGTGCACCGGCGCTTACACTGCCTCCCCCTTCCCTCCGATATCTGCCCCCAAGTCCCCTTCCTACGCTCGATCGCTCCTGCACACGTACAACGCACGCATGTCCCCCCCCCCCTCACCCCCCGCTTCAAGCCCTCACCACTATTCTTCCATGTTGGAGCTGCACATGCTAGTGTTCATATGTAGGCTTTAAGGTTGTCTCAAAGCTATCCCGTATCAAAGCTATCCCTTCGAGAAGCATCCTGTCCTGAAAAGCTATCCCCCATATGCCGGTGCCAATGCTGGTGGTGATGAACCTTCCCGGCTGCTCCCTGGTGTTTCAGCAATTATATACACACAGATACTCAGCAATGTTTTTGCAATAAAAACACTAAGGGAAGAGATTGACGACACAAAAACTTAACGCGCTAAATAATTTAGCTTCTTACCAATAATGACTAAAATTAAATTTGGTGAAAAACTTGATAAAAATTATTTACCCGTACTTATTAATAGGCTACCGGAAACCTTTTGGAGCCACTGCACTGTGACTGAGGTTGGCGCTAATGACCTAGCTGTCGATGCGCCATTAAGCCTCAATCCCCCACCCCCAGTCCATCGTTTGAAATGTTTATAGCCCCACTGCCCCACTAGAATTAAAAATAAACTTTTTTACTTGGATTAAAGAGTCATGGTTTTTCAGGCACCATCTTTACCAGACGTTTATATTTTTTTATGATTTTATGATTGTTTTGATTTTTGCTCGCTTATTCGTTCAACAATTTTTTTTGTACTTTGTGTGTAAGTGGGGTTTTTGGTCCGTTGTGTGTTTCGTTTGATTATTACACATCACATACGAGCCAATGAATTTGCGGTGGATTGGCTGGATACGGAAATAATAATAATAAAAAAAGGTGCGTGGTTCCTGTTGGCTTCGAAGTTGGTAAATATTGCAGACACATTCATCTTCCTCGTTCAAGCCCAGCCACCAATATACACTAGAAATATGTGTATTACAGCAGCTTTTACGCAACCAGGTGCACATTCTCAACTGGCACCACGCAACCTGGTTACCAGGCAACAACGTGTAGCGCAGGCAAGCCACCTCCATCCCATCATGCACAATATTGTAACAAAACGCTCAAAGCGTGGAACTAAACGAAATTTGCAACCAGATAAGCATGAGGAGAATGAGAAGGTGGCAGTTGCGAATGTGCACGCGGTTGCATGAAAGTTTCTACTGTGTCCGCAGCCTATCTTGAGTTCTCCGCAGAACGAACACAGATACTCGTTTGTACGTTTTCAGTGCCAGAGTGCCTTGTTGATATCCAAGATGGTTACAAAAACAATGGGGGGGGGGGGGGGATTGAGGTTTAATGGCGCGTCGACAACTTGGTCATTAGCGCCAACCTCAGTCACAGTGCAGTGGTCCGGGTTGCCACTGCACCACACATTACAGAGATGTTATTCAAACCCCTAATCTAAATCTTGTCATACATCTGTACCTCCTGCAAAAATTGAAAAACACCGGACAGGAGGACAGTCTTATCGCCCAACTGACGCGCAATGTCATGCGGAAGATGGAACCGACGACGAACACCATCAAGATGGCGACAATCAACAAGTAAGTGCCGGACCGTAAGTGGCCGTCGACACCAAGAACATTCAGGAGGGTCAACCCCCCGCAAAAGGAAACAGTGAGTAAGTCGGGTGTGACCAATTCGCAAACGGGCCAACACAACCTCCTCACGGCGACTGCGGCGACACGCCGAGTGCCACTCCTCGACAGTGCCTTTAATGGCCCGCCATCGATCAAAGCCACCCCATCCAGGAACACGTAGCCGAACAAAAAATACTTGCAGGAGTATTTCAAGTGTTTGTAGTGTAATGAGTTTCAGTGTTTGTAGTGTCAGTGGTTATTATTCATTTTTTGTGCTCCCCCCCCAATCGGGCGTGTGAGAAGGCTTTGTTTGCTACATTCACTCAAACCTAGGTTCGAAATATATTTACGTGTTGTACCTGAAGGATGAATTTTTATATCAGTGAATGCAATCTTAAATAGTAGCCCAAAATGGCGTTCAGAATACGTTTCAACTGGTAGCTTCCCGGCTCCGAATTTCATTCGCATTGCTTCAGTTGTTTGACTGTGCCTAAGCTAACACAAAACAGCGTTTTGGACACCATTTTGGGCTGCCGTTTTGAATTTTGACAAAAGATTGTTAACAAGATGTGTTTTTATCAGATGAACAATCCTGAATGTGTATGCCAACATCCTCTTTTTTGGGAATCCATTTTGGTCCGTAATTTTCATTCTTTTTCAACAATTGTTCAGCATTATTTCGAAGAATATTTCTATTAGATTTCATTGGAATCGCTTGGAATTCAAAATGGCAGTCCATAATAGCGTCCAAAAATAGTTTTGGGCTTATATATTCTAAATCCTTTACAGAGTGAACACAGATTGATTTGGAACACGCGCAATAACATTTATTAGAAAAGGCTCCATTAAACTTTCTTGAGAATTGAAGATGGCGGACGATATTAGCGTCCAAAAAACTATTTATGGCAGTTATAAACATAAATCGCTTTTTGGACCGCCATTTTCGACCGCCATCTTGAATTCTCACGAAAGTTGAATGGGACCTTTGATGATGAATGTTAATATGCGTATTCTAAATCAATCTGTGTTCACTCTATAAACAATTTAGAAGACATAAACCAAAAACCAATTTTAGGCGCTATTTTGGTCTATCATTTTGGATTATAAGCAATACGTTACAAATCAAGCACTTCGTCATTCTGCCTCATTCACCTTAAGGATAGGGCAGACGACTTGCCGGCTGCCTAACGCTATCAGGATGTCATGCGAGAATTTTTGAAATAATGACGCGTAGTGTGCGCGTCACGTTGGAGAGGGAGGATTGGATGCGAAGTACTTTATTTTTGAATATGCACAGGCTGGCCGGACCGGGGGGGGGCATGGAGGTAAAAGGGTTTCGTCCTGTTTCGCCAAATATCGTTCACGAAATTTTAGGCACACGAAATATTTAAAACATTTAAACACGAACATTTATAACGTGATAATGGGCAGACATTTATAGACAAACACCCGTTTTTCATAATCCCATTTTGCAAAATAATATGTTTCAAATTACGTGCGTCGTTCGCGCTACCGTGCTCGCCGCGGCTAAACACATAACATCAGAAACTACAACTAATAAAAAATTACTTCCAATTAGGCGTGCCTCTTTATCTTCTACAATGTTAAATTTTTGAAGAATATTTTGATTCTGAGAAATGGGATTCTGCAAAACGGGAATTTCCATTTGGAAATTGGAAAGTTTAACCCATTGCCATACCAAGTCGTTGATTTAGCTGCCTCTCTCAAACCAGCTTACAGCAGCCTAAGGACGAAAACTAAGTCCCCACACGCGCAGCAAGCTTTGTGAGGGGGCCCTGGGAAAAAAATCACCAGAAAAAAATTGGTATGTCAAAGGGTTAACCATCACTTGTATTACTACCAAGCATTCTAAACAATTATATGTAAAGCACACGTTTTTCCGTCTGTATTGCCAGTTTTCAAAACGCTAACAAATCAACTGGGCTTATTCTACCACTGCTTGTCTCTGTTAAATGTTTGAATTTTAAAAACCCATTACATAGAAATAAGGTATTAAATTTCGTGTACGTAGAATTTTGTCAAATTCGTTTTAGCGAAACGGGGATTTGGTGAAACGGGATTTGGCGAAACGGGAGTTCACAGGTAAGAGTGCGTCGTAGGTACGGCGGGGGGGGCGGGGGGGTGAGGTAAGAGGGGAGCTTTGTTTAGGGGAGCTGTGGGAAGGACGGAAACGGTATTGGGGCAGGGCCGGATTAAGGGGTTGGGGTGTTTGGGTACTGGAGCACCGGGCTACAGACCGAAAGAGTATCTCACGGTCACGCCAAAAATAAAATAAGGTACTATTTTAAATTAAAAAAAAAATTTACTTTTACTGTTTTTGCCAAACAATTATTGTTGAAAAAAAAAAAGCTCCCTTCTTTTTCCTGGATGGCGGAGGGGGAGGCAGTGAACAGGGCCACAATATTGGACACCATTTTGGCCTACCGTTTTGAATTTTGACAAAAGATTGTTAACCAGTTTGTGTTTAAAGTGTGCGCGGCCTATCTTGATTTCGCTGCTAAACGAAGACAGATAATCGATTGTACGTTTTTGGCAGCAGAGTGCCTTGTTGATATCCAAGATGTTTACAAAAACAATGGCGGCCGTCGATTAAAGACGCTCCCTCCAGGAAGACGTAGCCGCTCATAAAATACTTCCAGGACAATAATCAGATGAACAATCCTGAATGTGTACGACAACATCATTTTTTGGAATCCAGCAGCAGGCCTCTACGAGGCTTAATCCGGCCCTGAACTGGGGAAGAAGTACATCGTAGCAAAGGTGCATCGTAGGAAATGGAGAAAAGAAACAATGTAGCAGGAAGAGAACCGGTGTTGGTGTGCAGCGATTGTCTAGTATAGGTACATCTAAATGGCTGGAACATCTGTGTTTCCTGGTTCTTTGTTGTGTAAACCAAACAGGGACGACGCTAGAATAGCTTTACTTGGGAGGCGGCAGTGGGGCAGCTATTTTAGCCAGGGGGGGGGGGGACGAACCGAAAAATTCTCCTTTTGCGGGTCTCCCCTCCCCCTCCCCCGTCCTCCCTCCCCCCCAATTAAAAATACCACTTTTGCGTTCTCTGTCTTACACCCAACGTTCTTAACTGTTTCGTACACCATTTTGGGGGGAATATTTTTATATCCCGTTCTGATTTTACAAGTCTGACAGTAAAAACTAGTTCCTTATTGATGTGACCTGAAGCACTTCCTGTCGCTGGCGTAGTTTTCTTATAAGTAACCAGAATTTTCTTCTTTTATACGTTTGATTTTGATCTGATGGGGGTGGGGGGCGAAAATTTAGGGGGCCAGCGCCCCTTCTCGCCCCCCCCCCCTAAGCGTCGTCCCTGAAACCAATAACGTGAATTTGATGTAGTAACTGCTCATGAAGCTTGTTATTACAACTTTCGTGTCTATAAGACACCATAACAAAGGAATCAAAGACGGTACTAATAACACGTCTACAGTCAGGAATCTAAATTATGTAGGCCTACCCTGGCCTATCAGTCTTTTTACGCATGCCTGTAATGGAATCAAAGCTTTGTCCACCTAAGGATTATTAATTTCAGAACCCGTATGAGTGCAACTCTGAATCAGCTAAGTGCAAGCATTGATTCAAAGCTGGTATTTTATTAATAATAAGGACCATAAGGTAGTTCTTGTGAGAATGTCAGTTCTGGGGCACCTTTTATTGCCAATTTTTGTTAATAAAAACGGTAATTTTTCACCCAATAAAAGTAATTCAGTTGAATTTTGTTACATTTAATTTATTAGTGATTTTCTTTATCTGTTATTAGTTTACAATAACGCCATCTTGAGCCACGAGTTCTCGATACATGACTTCATCTTCGATCGACCTCTTTCCGAAAGGCCAGCTGATGCAGTTGGTTGGTCTGATGCATCGGACGATGGCCAGATTTCCTTTCAGAGTTCCCAGTGCTCCATCCAAGGCGCTCAAACCGGGAACGTACAGAGGAATGTCGTTGACCTTTTTGATGGAATCTTGAATCTTTCCCAGTGCAGTGTAACCATCGTTAGCCTGCGAGAAAAAGAGTTTGTGATATCTATATTATTACTACTAACAGAAACGTGAATCGTAGTACTGTTGTGTGCACGGCGTATCTTGAGTCCTGCAAGTATTTCATACATCTTCCTGGAGGGGCCGACTTTAGTCGATGGCCGCCATTGTTTTTGTTACCATCTTGGATATCAACAAGGCACTCTGCGACCAAAAACGTACAATCGATTATCTGTGTTCGTTCAATGGAGAACTCAAGATAGGCCGTAGACACTATAACTACATGGAACGTACAGGATTCAAGAAAACATTCATATTCTAATTTGAGAAAGAATGCATTGTAGGAGCTGAAATTAGGTTTCACAGACGGTTGGCGTCATCAATCCCAGCATTGTACTGTTAATCTACAATTTTAAATATTGTTGTGGTGGTGGCACAAAATGAAATGAATAATATCGATTCATCAGGTTCTACACATATATAAAATATTGATCTAGACGTCTATTGTGCGCGCAGAGTATCTTGAGTCCTGCAGGTATTTTATGAGCGGCTACATCTTCCTGGAGGGAGCGGCTTTAATCGACGGCCGCCATTGTTTTTGTAACCATCTAGGATATTAACAAGGTGCTCTGCTATCGAAAACATACAATCGATTATCTGTATTCGTTCTGGGAAGAACTCAAGATAGGCCGCAGACACTATAATGAATTTTTAAGTACAGTATATTTGACAACCGGGTTGGGGGGGGGGGAGGGGGCAGCCCCTTTGATTTTTTTCCTTTTTTGTGTCGCTCCTTTTCCCCCTGTCTATTGTTGAATTTTAAATTAGAGTTTATAGGCTTCTGCTGGTTTTTATTTTTCATTTTAATAGAAAAATTCTCATTGCCAACTTATTACGCAAAATTGTTACATAATTGTTTAATTGATATGGACGTTTTTAAAATGTTGAAAGTATATTTAAGCCACACTTGTTATCCAGTCTAATGAACTGATGACATTCACGTTTAATGAATGAATCGTTCAGAAAGTGTCATTTAATACCTCGATTTTCGGCTGTAAAGGACATTTTAAATATTTTCCTGTTTTACGTGTGTAAGCCAAGAAAAGACCACATATTGTATCTGCTGGCCAACATTTCACCATGTTTCCATATACTCTAATACTGAATAGCTTGAATAGACTCAGTTTTTCAAAGGTGTTAGGCAAACAATATAATTTATTGTATATCAAATCGGGCAACCACATAAACTATAGGAGTAAAATCGGAAAATGCAACGAGTGGTGGCATTTTTTTAAGGAGAAGCGGTAGGCCTAACAATTTTTTTTCAAACAAGAAACATGGGAAGAAGCAAGATATAAACGTTACCAAAATTTACTTCATAATTATAAAATCGCGTAAGTGAGCTGCCATATTGGGAAAAAAAAGACGCCGGTGACAGGTTTTCTAATATTTTAATATCTCGGCTTCTGCCAAAGCCGTTTTTCTTTTTCTTTTTCTTTACACCAAATAAAAGAATTTGAAACGTACTACTATCTGTCCCATGTGTTTCTTGGTGGGCGACACGGTTCAATCTCTCATCTATACTCCTCAACCGCATTATTTTCCAGAAATGTCGGCTAAATTGCGGCTAGCCACAAATTTTACGGCCACCACCGACCAACTATAAATTCGGCTGGCTGACGGCTAGTTTTCGTCTAAATCAATCGAAATGAAGCAATGTTATCGACGAAGAAACTAACTGCGTAAGAAAATAACGAAATAAAAGGGGAAGGGGACAGAGTCCTAATGGATTTCTAGATGAATCACAAATGAAAAAACGGAAAAATTTGCGAAGAACCCTCAAATTAAAAATCAGAGCCGCACCACCACCTATTTTTTTTTAAGTAATGCTTCCACAGCGATGTGTCCTGACTATTATTACGCGAACCCTAAAAACGAAACCGAAAGTAACCTTGCATGCTAATGACTACACAAATTCAGGCACGCTTAAGTTGCTGGCAAGTGAATATATATTTTTAGTTTATTTTTTTCTTATTTTTTGTTGTTGTTGTTGTTCGACTATGGGCTTTTATGTCCGCGATTTAGTTTGTTTTGTGCAGGTTCTGCTGGATATTTTGATGTTTGTTTGTTTGATATATTGTGTATGCCTCCCATTATTGGGAACTATATACAGAATTGAAAATAAACCTAACCTAAATTATGCGTGCATGGTGTATGGTTCGGCTAGTGACTCGACTCTCCAG
>JAHWFP010230520.1:0-14085 GCA_023313725.1 Lithobius niger
TTCATGTAGATTTCTTTTGGAAGTATGTCTTTTGGTAAAGCAAGAGTAGGATATTTAACATATGGACTTTATTTCCCCCAACACATCAGGGAGTTGAATGTTGTTGTGCGTTTGTAATCTACGTGTACTGTACTGTGCATGGACTTTCTTTTTTACGTCCCTTTGGCTTAACTAGAGTGACCTCACATCGATTTGCAAGTGCTACAGGAGAGAAGTGGGTACATGGATCTAGTCAAAGTGGGTCACAAGTACTTAGAGTGTACTTCATGCTCTTTATGCTTGATTTAACTAGCTGGACTTTCAGTTTCGTTTAAGTAGTGGCAGGTGGGCACCCTAGCTTCGTAACATTTTCACGCGAAAATTTAAACCAATTACTGTGTTCAAGAAGGATCATAGTGATACAGGATATTGGCAAAAGTGAGTACAAGCTAGCCTCAAAGTTTTTTGACTTCTTACGTTGGCTGGAGAAGGCAGTTGGGATAAAGCGACTTGAAAGCGTTCTGAGATGGATACATGGCCCTGTCTAACGAGCTCTGACTCTTAAATCATCGTGAGGTTAAAGTCGACTTCAGTCAAATCTATACATAAGAAGCATGTAATTATTCTGTATTTGTATAATTACGCAGAACTTGGGTATAAATTTTAAAAAATCCAGATTACGACGTATTTAACATCATGCTGTGTATCAATGACATACGGATCTCAAACTGGTTGGCATCAAATGGCTGGACGCGCGCAAAAAGTAGACTTGTTAGGCTTAAAAAAGTTGTCAATAATTCATGTTTAAGAGCAAGAAGATATGCAGACTGAGCGAGCAGAGCAGGCGATTTATTTTAGCATTGTACATTAATTTTTCGAGATTACAATAATTTTCCGTGATAGAGGGGAAGCCATTTTTTCTTCGTTTTATACGAAACCGTACAATGACACATCCACTTACGGATAGGCCATTATTTCCGCGTATAGTAAATATGATATTTTGAACGTAAACAAACTCTTTTTACTGTATATAACTGCATATATTCTAAAGAACGCGATGAACGTACTGAACAATAACTGCAATTAGGTTGCTATCCTAATAATCAGTACATCGATTTTGTTATGCTGTGAGGATAGAACAAACTGTACGAAGCGTGGATCAACGCCAAGAGAGTGAGCGAAGTGAACCATAACGCTAGTTAATTTTTATTACTATCGCAGCCATAGAGTTTAGATTTCAAGTCAAATTTGGAAATAGAGCAATATCCTTCAGCAAAGCTGGGGACCACACATGGGTTGCATATTCGTGCACCCTTATTTAGAATATGCAACCCCCGTGTGGTTCCCGGCTTTGCTGAAGGATATTGATTTGGTGGAATCGGTCCAGCGTCGTCTCACGAAAGACCTGCCGGGCTTGAGCACTTGTCTCTTGACTCACGTTTGAGTGTTGCGGTTGTTCGAAACACGTAAACTGCGAAGATTAAAATTTGACCATCTGCTTGCTTTTAAAATTTTACATTGTTTTCTTCCTGTTGATTTGCCAGTCTTCGATGTTCGTTCTGCGAGTGTAACTAGAAGTCATTTATGGAAACTTGAGGTCCCCTAGTCTAGACTTAATTGCCGTAAAGAGTTTTTTTGCGATTAGAGTGGTTACGGTTTGGAATTCATTGCCGGAGAAAGTTGTGTCCGCACGGCCCGGACCGTGTCTGGTTTTAAACGTGCTGAACGGTCTCTCCCTCACCGACTTTTTGAAAAGGAGGCATTAGCCGACCTAGTAACCACTGTTTTTGGGACTGGTATTACTGGCTACCAGCCCGTCCATTTTCCCTCGATCGTCTGTGGAAAACTCTATTATTATTATTATTATTATTATTACAAAATAATAAATAAATAAATAAATAATATTAAGTAATATTAAATAAAATTAAATAATAATAAATAATAATAAATAAATAAATAAATAAATAAATAAATAAATAAATAAATAAATAAATAAATAATAATAAATAAATAATAAATAAGTAAATGAATAAATTATTATTATTATTATTCAATTGCGAAGTAACATGTAGGAAAATAAAACAAAAAAAGATAATGAAGTACTTGGGAATGGAGGTTGACTCACAGTGGGATTTTAAAGAACATATCACAAAGTTAATATCAAAATTACGTCAAATAATACCAAAAGTATATAATGTTAAACACATGTTAAATAACAAAAATAAATAAAAATTTATATGACGCGTGGGTGGAAAGTTTGCTAAGGTACGGCATTGAGGTATACGGTTTTGCAACAGAACATATAGTAATGTGGTTACAGAGAGTACAAAATAAAATAATAAAAGCACTTTTTGGAAATGAGAGAGAGAAAACAGATCAGTTATTTAAAAAAAATAAAATCTTAAAAATCTTGGACCTTCGTAATTATGTGGTTATAATAAAAAACCACTATGTAAATAAATACACATAAAATTATGATGAAACTAAAGGAGAACGATTGCGAAAAAAAAACGCAGAAATATAAGGCCTTATTGGAATAATAATTACGGTCTAAGAAATAAGGCAAATTATATATCTACACTCTTCAATAAATTAGGTAATGTTACCACTGTAAGGAAGAATGGGAAAAAAAATTGAAACTAGAGTTAGTGAAACAATATATATAATTATGAAGGAAATAGAGGGGTAATATATTTCATATTTCATATATTTCATATTTCATTTTATGTAAGAAGTTTTCTGTAAAAGTGTGTGTGTAAAAAATTATGTATTATTATTTAAATTAATACATACTTATTATTGTTGCTTAAATAAATAGACATAAATCGCTGGAAATAATACTAAGGAAAATTGGAAAGTTGAAGATAGCCAGTTGAGGATGTGGCCATAGCGACTTAGGCGCTAGGCAAGTGATCTGGGGGCGAACTGGGTAGCTGGTTCGAATCCGGGTCATGCCACTCCGACGAAACGTAAGTGCATAAAGGTGGTTTATTGAACTACGTTATTTCTAGTGTATGATTTTCGCTGTTGGCTTTATTTCCAATTTTCCTTAGTATTATTGTTGCTCACAGAAGTTTGTAAAAACTTCGAGTCATGTAAACAATAAATAAAGCTCATTATTATTATTAAACTTTTGAATTTTTGTGTGCATTTTTTTTCAGGTATGTCACAACATTGACAAAATTAGCACATAAAAAGATCTTGTTAATGATGTCCTGACACACAAACAGCAGCCGTTGAAGCGTCTGGTATCAACTTTAGGCTTGTTAAGGTTGTCTGAATCAATATTATGGTCTGCTGTTAACTAACTGCACTCGTCTCCCTATTAATGTCATTCAGTCTGCACGACAACGCTGCTGCCAGATACTGCAAACAAGGCGTGCAGGACGAAACAACAACATGTTGTGGCTTGTTATCAATGGCAATCGTCGCTGTCGGCTAAATTGTCCATCGAATAATTAATAAACTGAAACTTCCAGTTGACACAAGTTTAGTTTATTAGCCCGTGGCTAATAAAAGTTTTATCGAATATTCCCAAACCGTTGATCACACTTTCACGAGAACGCGTAATTTAGGGTGAAACAAATTACAAATATTGAGAAGTAAAGAAAAAAGGTTAGACTATATACAGCTACAAAAAGGATTTTTATGGGGCTACTAATTAACATCGGGGCTGCGTTTTCCCAAACGGTATGGAGACCAGCAGAGGTTCTCACTGTACTGGATGGCACACGTGTATAATTAGGCCTATATTTATATGAATAGGTCCATATTAAAGGGCTATTACATCCATTTTGACATGCCTACTTTACTTTTGGATCACGTACAAAATAACTAAACACAAGAACTGCGGGAAGAATACGTTACGTACGTCCGATACAACAATTTAATTATTGCATCACCAAAACAGGACACGGAGGCCGCCATTGTTTTGCTGGAACGCGCAGAAATTAATGCCGACAGATGTCACTTTTCGATTTCGACTCGCAGCCGATTGAGATAGCTCTATTGGCTGTGAGAGCTCAAGCGTCCGATGGCGTTAGCTAAGCAGTGTGAGAGCTCGAGGTCAAACGCTCGAGCTCTCACAGCCAATAGAGCTACCTCAATCGGCTGCGAGTCGAAATCGAAGAGTGTCATCAGTCGGCATTAATTTCTGCTCGTTCCAGCAAAACAATGGCGGTCTCCATGTCGTGTTTTGGTGATGCAGTAATTAAATTGTATACGTAACGTATTCTTCCCGCAATTCGTGTGTTTAGTTATTCTTGTTGTTTAGTTTAGTAAATGATCTAAAAGTAAAGCATGCGTGCCAAAATGGATGTATTTGCCCTTTAAATATCATAAGGCCTAAATTTGTGTGATAATATCTACATTTAGGAATAGGCCCGCATATTTTATAATTAGACTAAATTTTGTGATACGGCATGTATTTTTTGTGACTATGCCCACAATTTTTATGATTAGACCACTAAAAATTAATTAAGTGGTTCTCAGGAGTGGTACTTAATAAATTTATGCGAGCGGGCGGTGTTTTTTTTTTTACGTTTTATTCGTGATTTATCAGATGAGGGTGATGGTTGTTTTTTTTTTACCAAACAAATCTAAATCAGTAGCTAACATTTTGTTGTGGAGTACAACATCTACGTTTAAAGCCATGATCAGCGCAAAAAAGTTGCACATTTTGCTAAAAGTCATTCTTTGGCTCCAAGTTTTTAGTTGTGACATGTCTCTGCCATTCGTTTCATAGGCGATCATGTGAATGGAGCAAAGACCTGATGTGGTCATCGGCTCCAGGTAATGTTTGGTGAAAGTGCTGATGAGTGATCGGTAGGTTTTTTTTTAGACAATGTCATGAAAAAAGTTTCACGCGCTAAGAAAAACCCATGCGTGCGCTCCTGAGAACCACTTTATCAACTTTTAGTGGCCTAAATTTGTGTGATATGGCCTGTACTTTTATAAATAGGCCCACACGTTTTATGATTAGGCCTAAAGTTGTGTGATAAAAGGTCTGCATTTTTATGAATAGCCCACATATTTTTATGATTTTTATCATTTGCAGCACTTATCATTTTTCCGGCACTCTTCTCGACGATTTGTCAGATTGATCGACCACTCATGCCAGCCTCCTCTTTGCATGCAGGTAGAATCCGAAAGCGCATTTGCAATGCGGGCGCGAGGAGGGGAGAAGTGATTGTTCGGCCCGACGACTTGTCAGATTGAACCTTTATTGAGTTGATCGACCACTCATGCCTGCCTCCTGTGTCCATGCAGGTAGAGTGGGAGAGTGCATTTTCAGTGCGGGAGCGAGGAGGGGAGAAATGGTTTTCCTTTTAGCCTTCCCTTTTCACTGTAGCCTTCCTTTTAGCCGGCCTCCAGAATGATTATATAGATTGTCAGGGCAACTTTTGACACATCTGCTTATCATGGTCTTATCAATTATTGTTGCCTAGCAACAATTTAGGTCACTTACGTCACGTTTTCCTTTTTTCCTGACTTAAGCCTTACAAATAGGCCCAAGCCTCTTCAGCCAACTTGAGCCTCAAACCTAACGTAAGCCTGGAACTTTAACCATTTAAAGGCGCCTATTCTACGAATGACAAATTGCAGCATCTAGCGCCGTCTACCATTATTTAGTTCTATGTAGCACTAATTGATTGCAACAAGCGAAGGACTGCGCTAAGAAATTTGTTTTTATGCAACAAACAAGCAAATTGAGAGTAAATTGGTGCGCCCACGTGCACCAAGGAGCAAGTGGTCAAGGTTAACGATATCACGCGTCCAGCCTTCCAAAATCTGCATTTCAAAACGATCGCTAGCTGGTAAAAAGCACCCTTGATGTCGTTAGGCTTAACTTTACCGCTTGCTCCCTGGTGCACCTGGACGCACCAGCTTTACACTCAATAGTTAAGGAGGTACGTGGCTCATTTGTTTTTTAAAAAATTAAATTTATTGTGTGTTCTTTTGCTTGCTGAAAGTAAGGGCTATAGGCAGAACTATTGTGTGCGCGGCCCATCTTGAGTCCTGCGAGTATTTTACGAGCGGCCACGTCTTCCTGGAGGGGGCGGCTTTAACCGACGGCCGCCATTGTTTTTGTCAGGGAGCTTGGATTATACGTAGCTTTGATAGGGTGGCCCCAAGCAGTTGAACGCGTCTGAGCTATAGCACAGCTATTTCTCGTGGTAAGGTATACACGAGCGAGATTCAGTTAGTGACGTTTTTGCTCCCAAACCAATCCTCGAAGCAGATGACGCTTGGTTTTTCGAAACTAACGAAAAGGTTTGTTATAACTAGCCAGTAGTTTTTAACGAAATTAATGAATAATTATGAAACATCTGATCGCCCAATCTTTGCTGAACGTTACATTACACATTATTAAAACAAAACGATAAATTCCTACCAGATAACCCGAGACGAGAATAGCTGACGTAGTTGCGTCGAAACAAAAACAATGGCATGCGTTTACGATGGTCGCTTGTGACGGTGCTCTCCTTCTGATAACAAACGTGGCGATTTTCAGTCGCATTATCGATTGTACTGGTAGGTTATTGCACTTTAAAACAATTTAAGCAATTGGAGCGGTCCGGCTTACGTTTGATGTTGCGTACTCGTTCGTTTGTTAGTCCAATTTTGTGTGAATTCATCGGAAAAATCAAAAGCCAATGAGATGCAAGAATCAGTAAAATGGCGCGAAAAATGGGAGCAGAAACGTCACACGCGTTTGAAGTATGCAGAGCAGCTCCCAAAATCTCGCACGGTTTCTCGCGGTAAAGCGTAATAGTAAGTGGGTCCACCCTATCAAAGCTACCTATAACCCAAGCTCCCTGGTTTTTGTAACCATCTTGGATATCAACAAGGCACTCGCTACTAAAAACGTACAATCGATTATCTGTGTTCGTTCTGCGGAGAACTCAAGATAGCGGGTAAATTGCCATAGATACTGCAGCTTGTCAGTTGGTGGCATTCCCTCCGTAAGTTCATTGATAATATTGTTTCTCAATTTTTACGCAAAATGCAGAATATTTCTAGTTACAAATGGTAAAAAAAAAAAAACAACCAAAAAACACCATCACTATCAATTTTTAGCGTTTTGAGACAAACGCCGTCTCTTCTATTATCGTTTCTACAGCTAAGTTTGCTCGTGTTGGCAGAGCTCTATTCACATGTGCTTAGGAAGTATAAAGTATACAAGAATGCTCATGAATAAAAACCTAAGTGCAATCTGCAGAACTTAATTATTTGCCTAGTTTACCTGGTATCTCCTGTTAGTGAGATAACATGGGCACAGATGGATAAATGGCGTCAAATGTTTACTTCACTTGGAAGTTTCTTGGGTGTTGACCGAGATTCACGTTGCCCAATGCCGGAGCAAGGCGTTTGAGCACTCGGGACCAGCAGCTCATTGAGCAACCCCCTGCCCCGCTGTTATTCAGCAGATTGCAACCTCCCCTACCCCTCCGCACGCCTTTTCCCAAATCCATCCAAAAATGAACCCATCACGGTGCCACAGAGATAATACCAACAGATAGTTAGGTGTTAGACAAAAATGTTTGTCCATATTTGAAGGATTACAGTTGTATTTAGTTTATTATAGAAGTGCCCTCCAACTGTCAAGAAAACTAACAAGAACATAAATTTGGTAACAAATATTTCATCTTCGCCCGGAAATTTAGGACTTGTTCACAATAAAATTGTTTAAACAATAAAAAAAAAGTGGGAGCTGCCACACATTGTGGACTTCATATTGAATGATTTTCCAACATAGCAGATGTGTGAAGTCCACAATTTGTGGCGCTTTAACTTTTTTTTAGAGTTTTAAATTTTTTTGTGTGTGAACAAGTCCCGGGCAAAAATTAAATATTTGTTGCCAAATTCATGTTCTTGTGAGTTTTCTTGCCAGTTAGAGGATGCGCTGTAATAAACTGGATAGCTGGTTCGAATCCGGGGCATGCCACTCCGACGAAACGTAAGTGCATAAAGGTGGCTTGCTGAACAACGTTCTTTCTAGTGTATGATTTTCGCTGTTGGCTAATTTCCAATTTTCCGTAATAAACTACTGCGGCAACTCAGAAATTAATTTTTCAAGACCATTGTATTTAGGCTAGGCTTCGCCAGAAGAGCATTATTAAAGTTCACCTTTTTTGGGAAATTTTTGATGGGGAGGGTGGAAGGCAGCATTTTCGGCGCCCTTTCCCCTTTCGGCGCCGCGACGACTGCCCCCTTTGCCCCCCCCCCCCTCTTGCTCAGGCGGGCACTGAGGATGTCACGTTTGAACAGAATTCAGCTTTAACTTTTCATTAATGAACAGGAGCAAGGAGAACGTTTCAACCTCCCACAATGACGTGAAAGAGGAGACCGTGAAAGGGTTTGGATTAGCAGCCAATAGCGATCCTTTCTCCAGGAAAATGAAGTAATGGACCGTCTCGTTAAGAAGCTTAGAGGGGAAACACCTTTTCATGAGATCCGACAAATCCGAGGTCGTCCACGTGGATTAATGGATTTAACGTCAACCTGATTGTCCTAACAACCTACAGGTAAAACTAATATCTCCCTTTTGGCAGTATTTCACACGTAGCCCGTGACACGTGATACTACATCCAACAGACTGTGGTGACCTATTTTTTTCCCCCTTGATTCTGGTACTTTATCACTGCTTCACGGACTAACAAGTCAGCCAACTTCAGTGTCAGGTAGACTTGAATGTATGTGGTGTTCCTCAGGGTTCTGTCTTAGGTCCACTTCTGTTACGAGCTGTCACTGGCAAGAAACATAACCTATTTAATGGCACGTTGTTACGTGTAATGGGATGCGTAATGCGACCAAGATGCCCCTTTCTCCCGTTTTACACGAGATATATAACGAGGAGATGATGAGTAATTCAAGGTGACGGCACAAACGTGGAGGAGAACCCTGTGACTTCAACTTTAAATTAGTTTCAAATACAGGGTTCACATACTCATATCTGAAAATGAATATCCCTTACTACCCCCTGGTTTTCCTCGACTTATTTCTTCGAATATCCCTGACCAAAACACTTGCAATTTTTTACAATTTTTTTTCAATTATGCAGAGACAACTGCTCACTGTGCATGCCTGGTATCTGGATGGCAGCTGCAAAATTTTTTCAATTTTTTTAAAAATTTTAAAAAATAGAACAAGTGGCTGGATACACGGTTCATTCTACAATCGAAATTCTAAAAATGAAGAAAACGTTTCATGAAAAAAGGTTAAAAAAAAACAGATCATTCTAAAAACGAATATCCTGAATTTCACTGACATTTACCAAATTTTCCGTTTTTTCCCTGACATGCCCTGACCGTATTTCATATCCCTGATATCCCTGATATTCTCTGCCTTTCCTGGTTGGTGTGAACCCTGAAATAAAAAAACTTGACTCGCAAAGATAATTCTGGAAAAGTTGCAATCTGATAGTACAATTCAGTGGCCTGCACAGGGGAGGGGGGAACCTTTTTTGCCCTTTTTGAAAAAAAAATGTGTCCTATATAGCTTTCTTTGTACTGATAAATGGTAGCACTGAAGCTATAGAGCAGTGACATTTGCCGCCATATTGGCACCAGATTGGCACCAGTATGGGTTTTGGAGGGCATAACTACAAGGTGCACCACATAAAAATGGAGGGAAGAACAACGGAAGAGCGGATTTCTTAGGCTTAAAATAACGTTGTTTTCTCCAACAACAAAAATCGCGCGTTTTAGGTCTAAGAAATCACTCTTCACAGCATCGGCTTCAGTATGACGCCCTTCTGTTTCTCTCTGCAGTGCCCGTTGCAGCTAACCCATTAAGGCTCCAGCATAGAGTTATATACAATAATACTACGTCGTGTCACTACTCTATAGGAGAAAGGGCATAGATGAATAAAAAGGGCAAAAATAAGGCCAGAGGCCAGGACAGTGGCTGAAAAGGATAAAAAAGAGAGACAACCTAAAAAAAACGGTAGCGAGGAAAAAAAAAACCAGTGTGCCCTGTTACTAAAAGTTGCCCCTGACCTTTCGAGGTATGTACACGCTACTGGTACAATTTAAAATATGGTAGTTTTTTTCAATAATAAGTTGAGTCGTTTCGGGATAAATTGAGTAAAAAATTTCACCTTTTTCTTATTTTGAAGATCCTTTAAAATAAAAAACCTTCCTCTGGCTTCCACCGACTCCTTCGCCCTCCTCCCCGTCTCTCATTAAAGGCCCATATTATTGATGTACGGCCCCCATCTTAAACAGCAGGGTACGGGTTGTGTGCAGGATCTGAAGTTCAATTCAATTTAGCAATGACAGAACTTTTGAACGGTCCTCTAGGCTTTATACACACATTTTTCAATACTGACAGTCATGGTTGAGCCGAAAGTCAAAATTTTTTCCTTTCAGAATTCTTCCGTTTTTCGAGTTTTTTTCATCCTCTATATATTTTCAATCCCAGCACGACATAGAGGGTTGCAGCTGGATAGCAGCTCTCAGAATCAGATTCCAGTCCACCACGACCACAAAATACTGTCTAACCTATTTGTTAAAGCAGATCATAATCCTGATGTAACCGGTGTGCTCTTTTCGTCTAATTTTTGGTTAACAGTTCCTTTGGTAAACAGTCCCAGTAAACGAAAATGGGTGCACGAAAATACACGAATTTGGTGAGGTCCACGATAACAAGAATTAAAGACGGGAAAGCCAAAGGCTCACAAGAAAACACTACGTCGCCTTTTGGACTTATATGTCAGACTGCCTAAGTGGGGAATCGAACCCAGGACCTTTGAAACCAAAGGCCAAGGTCCTGGGTTCGATTTCCCGCTCAGGCAGTCTGACATATTAGTCCAAAAGGCAAAGTACATAGGTTGCATCTGTATTTAGTTATAGCAAGAATTGATAGGGTTGGGGAGGAGAATTTGTAACTCTAAAAAGTCCCTATTGAAACGTGTTACATGCATTCCTATTAGTTCCGTCCGAGTTTTCAGATGGCGCCATGCGTTCCATCTGGTAATTTTTGCTCATTTTCAGCCCAAAATCCGAGCCCAAATCTAAATTACAACTAAGCTAAACTAAATAATCATTAAATACAAGCTAGTTTCGTTTAGTTTAGTTTAATTTTAGGCTGAAACTGAGTAGAAATTCCCACAGAAATCTCATGGCGCCCTCTATAAACTTAGACGCAACTAATAGGGCAGGGACACAATGTAGTATTATTGAATATAACTCTATGCTGGAGCCAGTAACGGGGATAGCTTCAAGGGTCACTGGAGGGGGAAAAGAAGGGCGTCTTACTGAAGACAATGCTGTTAAGAGTGGATTTCTTAGGCCTATAACGCGCGATTTTTGTCGATTTGTTGGCAGTTGCTGGCATTTTTAAGCAAGTGGAATCTTTATTTTCCAATTACAACTTCGCAGCATAAGGGATTGGAGAAAACAACGTTTTTTTTTTAAGCTTATGAAAGCCGCTCTCAAAGCACTGCCTTAACTAGAAGTGACGTTGTTTAACCCTCCATTTCAATCTAGTGCCCCTTGTAGCTATCTCTCTTGTAGCCAATATGACGTCACATGACGCTGCACTATAGGAATGAATCTAAGACGTTTCAGTATGGGTCTCAGTCACAAATTCTCCTCTCCAACTTTATAAATTTCTTGACGAGTATCATGGTAGCTGAGTGATGAAAGCGCTCATCATGTTGTTGTTTGAGGCACGTATACGTAAGCTGATTTTGCCGACATGTAAAGTTTCCTGACAAATACAGTCCGCGTGAAATCGACCAGTCGGAGAACTGTAAACTGGAACAGCTCCAGAAACCAAGTCCCACAGCCCAACACTCCATGCCTTCGAGAAAAATTACTAATATCCAGACCTATAGTTTGTTCCACATTATGTTTTCAGAAAACTGACCGGATGACGACTTGTTTCCTTGCACTAAGAGTGCAAAAACATGTGGATATCACACTTGTAGCCTCAACAAAGTTACTGTTAGAGGTTACGAATGGTTGTTTACGGATGTTTTGCACTCATAGTGGAAGAAAACGTGGCGTCATACAGTCAGTTTTCTGAAAACATAATGTGGAACAAAGTATAGTTTGGTCGTTTTTACACGCATCTATGTTGCTTTTCCTATATATGACTCAGTTTTGCGACATTAGTTCATGCAAAGTATTATGCAAATGTTGTAAACACAGTAGTGTTTTTTTCTTTCGTACAGATGATTTTGAGACATCATCTATAACCAGTGCAAATGTTGCAAACGCTATTCTCAACGGGTCGCACAATAAACTGGAAGGACTTATGTCCCTTTAAGTACCTTTGCGTAATGAATGTACTGTAACACAAATTAAATAAAGAAAAAATAGGCCTAATCACGTGAAAATATAGGCCTAAATACACGTGGTGCCATAGAGGATCAATATACCATACCCATGAGGAAAAAATAGCCATGATATCACTCCACCCATTCACGTTGAAGCTATCGATATTTAAATTATTTTAATTAAGTTGTTTGTCCAATCCTATTACGTCAGCCACATCTATGGCGTCAGCAAATCTTTTTATTTGTAGCGCTTCAGTTACTTGCCTTTCTTGCCATTTTTACCGCCATCCTTACCATTCTCCTTGCCTTCGCGACATTCTCGCAATCCCCAAACGTTTTTTCCGCTGGTGTTTTGTTTGTAGCTTTTTCTGCTATTTTTTTTCAGTGAAATGATTAAGTGTGGGCGCAAATCACCTGCCTGTTGAGGTGCCCAGACTCCCGTCCTTTCCTCCGTTAGATGCCGATTGTACATCGCATGTAACAGCAAAAAATAGCCTAAGTGCTTTACTTTAAAGCAACATACCGCCTGCCTCACAACACCCACGCGACGATCACATCCGAGTATTTACCACAGCTAAGGTCAACTGAGACGTTAGCTTCGTTCCTCGCAATGAAAATCATAGCTACTGTCTCAATTGGCATTGCGCCTAATAGTCCAGCCACCGTGAACCCATTGATCGTGTCGTCAAAAACCGGAATGATTCTCGTATTTTAAAATCACAATTTATAATTTTGTAGACTAGTGTCTTACAATTTTGCTTCGGTGATCTATTGGAATAATTAATTTTAATTTTTACCGCATTAGTCTATTAGATTGTACATCTCATGGTAATTATTAGAAAATTAGTAGATGTACACACAGTGATGAAACGTCATGAGTATTGTACGCGCGCATTGCATCATTTAGTGATGACCCGTCACTAAATATAGTTAACAATATTCAACAGAAAATCTCCTAGACGCCAAATTTTAAAACGGTTTTTTAGCAAGGGAAAGACTAACGGTAAGTAAATAGACCTTTGGGGCTGTACTTGATGTGGAGGATCGAGAAAAATGGCGCTGGGAGGTATATCCCTTTAAGGAGATGCAAAAATAGGAATTTATCAACACCCTTGCGACATTCAGCGATCATAGCCGGTTTTAAGCCTCCCGCGCACTGAGCGACTTGGCCGCGCGGCCAGGTCGCTGCAGCCAATGAGAATGCTTACCGTTTATGTAAAACAACGCAGTAATCATTTTCATTGGCTGCAGCAACCCGGCCGCGCGGCCAAGTCACTCAGTGCGCGAGCGGCCTTAGGGAGTAAAAAGTAACTGAATTCTTTATTTTAAATTAAGCTAAAGTAAACAATGGAACATTTTCAGCTTATTTTGGCAATTTTTATTACCACTTTGCCGTTATTTGGAATAAAAATTATACTAAGGTAAGAAACCAAATTTTCCCTAAAAAATAAAAGACACTGGCGCCAAAGGCACAGCCGATAAGAATAAAACAATAATATTTCGATACCAAGGTGTGTACACGAGGTATCTTCGTCAGAGTAAAAATAACAATAAAACACCTTACATTTCGTCTAACAGGCCGCTCCGAAGCAGATACATGGTGGCAATAAAACCAAAATAACAAAGCTATAAACGCTGTCAAATAGTTGTTAACGACGTATTAAAATGTATACATATTACACATGCATGTGCACAACGCATTAAACGAGTTTAAAAGGCACCTAATATTTCGGAGAGAAACACTTGTCGCCATTTTCAAAGATAAAAAGTAAAAACAAACGCAGACAACACCACAGAAAACCTTTCACAAGGGGGCCGCC
>JAHWFP010230520.1:14185-27448 GCA_023313725.1 Lithobius niger
TGTTGTCTGCTTTTGTTTTTACTTTTTACCTTTGAAAATGGAGACAAAAGCGTTTCTCTCCGAAATATTAGGTGCCTTTTTAACTCGTTTAATGCGTAGGGCTCCATGTTTATTCATTTTAATCTGTTCCGCATGTTTAAAAAACCAATCTAACTACGTATTACCAAACTGTTTAGTTCATTTGATAGAACGTCATTAACAACTATTTATAGCGTTTATAGCCTTGTTATTTTGGTTTTAGTGCCACCATGTATCTGCTTCGGAGCGGCCTGTTAGACGAAATGTAGGGTGTTTTTAATTTTATTGTTATTTTTACTATGATGAAGATACCGCGCGTGATACACACCTTGGTATCGAAATATTAGTGTTTTATTCTTGTCGCATGTGCTTTTGGCTCCATTGTCTTTCATGAACAGTACTGTAGAAAACCACTTCTTTTCCCTAAAATTGTGTTGAGGGAAAGTTTTCCACTTTTAAATGGTAAAAAAAAACCTTTAAACAATTGCAGGTCCTATATGTTAGTTTTTTTTAGCTGTTGTTGATGAACTTGAACAATAATAAGACACTTAAAAATGAAGAGAACCACAAGTACGAAAATGAGAAAATAGAAGAAAACAAGGCGTTTCCCCCCCCCACACCCTCAAAAAAAACTAGGAGATAAGATGAAAGCAAAAAATCGATGACCCCTGGATGACCCCTTATAAAACAAAAACAAAAAAAAAAAAGGTGCTGGGCGGATACCATTAGCAAGCAAACAGACAGACAAACAAACCAAAATGATACGTAATATTCTGATGAAATACCTTTCAAAATTTACGTTAAAGTATTCGTAAATCCACACAACAGACCCCGCTTCACCTAATCACTGAGTTGAGGGGGTCGCTTTCCATGTTCAGGCATGTTTATGAATGGTTATAAACACTGCTAAGTAGAGCCATCTGAAAAGAGCACTGGGAAATAATATATATAAGGTGTTCTTGCGGTCAAGTTGGAAACTGAGAGGGAAAAAAAAGCAGTCATTGCGGAGAAATAAATGATGATAGCTCCGCCATCTTGCGGCCCAACCACAAACTGATTTATGGTGTAACTTTCATCCCTGCTTGTCCTTATTTCTACTTTTTTTTTTAACTTTCAAGATGAAACGTGGTGCTTGTGGCAAAGTGGAGGAAGTCTGCTAAGCGGACTAACGTCAGTCAGGATTGCCCTAATTCGTCATATATGACGTCAGAGTAACGTCATTAGCAGATTTTCTTACATGACTACAAAAAAAGAGGATAAACGGACTGAGATCTGGATCACCCAAGCTTGTTTGCAAGATTTCCGTCTATTTTTACCCTCTGAAATCACAAACAACCTTCGCTCCGACGACGGACCCGTCAATGGAAGTCCATCAACTCCGGGCGATTGTTTACGAGTATCATCTGGATCGACGTTTCGGACTGGTCTCAGAGCCATTATCAAGTGTAGCAGGTCAACTATTTATCAAATTCCATGTGCAGATCATACACGCTCAGCCACTTACATACGACAAAATGAACAAAAACTTATTCAGCACCTCCAGCCCCACAAATCTAACTTCAAACTTAAAGATGCAACCATTTCATTTGTTCAGCACTACACCAAACCAGGTATAAACCATATATTTCCAGAACCAACATTTTATTCCAAGTACCTAATTACTGTACCCATCTTAAGATTGAAACATTGTGTATTGAATTCGTTCCACCCTGGTACACAACCACCTTCAGCCCAACACCAACAGGTTAAAGGTTACATCGAATTATTAAAAAAAAAGTCGAGTTGACAAATTCCGACACCAGGGGAGCCTCAGTAAACCCATATAAATACTGGATTCAGCTCATAACTGGCACTTCGTTTGGTGCTAGCCACAACGCTCATCGAAGTCCCTCCAGTTTAATTTTTTTTTTACATTTTTTTTTACGATTCTGTCCGGTTTTTTTTTTTAGGTTGTAGTGTGTCTTAGCCGGTGTTGGAACGCCAAAGTTTCGGTTTCACTAAAGTTTTGTGTGCGTAGGAAAAAAAAAAGTTGTGTTTGCCTGAATGAGTCACCGTAGTAACAACACGCTTTTCCTCCTGCTTGCCCTCGGTGTTCGTCCCTCCATCCCGCTTGTCCCCCTAGTTGATGATGACGTCACTAAACAACGCAACTGATTGTTGCTGTCCGTAGGAGTATGTGAAGTGACTATATATTGATATAAGGTTTGATCGCAAGACGAGACCAGGGAGCTTGGATTATACGTAGCCTTGATAGGGAGGGCCCACTTACTATTAGGGCACGTTTACGCAACCACTCGCTTTTGCATTCTCGCAGCTAGAAGCTAGAAATCACCTCAAATTCCAACATGGCGGAGGTTTTATGTCTGCCGCCTCGCAACGAAACCAGCAAATAACGTGAGTTCAGAAGTGTTTGGGAAAATTGTTTCGTCATGAGGAATTCTTTACATTATTGGCGTGGATTATAAGACTGCAAGTATTTACCCAAACGATGTCGGATTTAGCTAATCCATTTAGCGTTGTTACCATGGCAATGTCACCTTTGCCATCGCGATTGAGTTCTAGCTGCGAGAATGCAAAGGCGAGTCGCTGCATAAACGGGCCCTTACGCTTTACCGCGAGAAACCGTGCGAGAGTTTTGGAGCTGCTTCAAACGCGTCTGACGTCTCTGCTCCCATTTCGCGCCATTTTACTGATTCCTGCATCTCATTGGCTTTTGATTTTGCTGATGAATCGACACAAAATTGGACTAACAAACGAACGAGTACTCGTCATCAAACGTTAGCTGGTTGCTCCAGTTGTTTAAATTGTTTTAAAGTGCATTAACCTACCAGTACAATCGACATTGCGACTGACAACGTGTGTTATCAGATGGCGAGCATCATCACAAGCGATCATCGTAAAAGCACGCCATTGTTTTGGTTTCGACGCAACGACGTCAGCTGCTCTCGTCTTGGGTAATCTGGTAAGAATTTATCACTTTGTTCTCATAATGTGTATATTTTAACGTTCGGTAAAGATTGAGCGATAAGATATTTCATAATTATACATCAATTTCGTTAAAAACTACTCGCTAGTTGAAACAAACCTTTTTGTTGGTTTCGAAAAACCAAGCGTCGTCTGCTTCGAGGATTGGTTTGGGAGCAAAACCAACTGAATCTCGCTTGTCTCTGCTTTACCACGGGAAATAGCTGTGCTATAGCACAGACGTGTTCAACTAAATGAACCGACCCGGTAGATAGTTAAAGGTCCCTGGGCGAGACTTTCACTTTTTTTCTTGTCGTCTCACTCGGAACACCAAAACCCTACTGTTGGGGGTAACATCACTGGACTGCCGGGGAAAAGCCCTAAAAAACTTGTAAAAAACCATCATGGTAACCATCGTATCCAGTTACAAGTGTAGAAACCGAATTGCACCAACCGTAGGCCTGCAACCAACATCTTCTGCTTCAATATGCAGAGCAAGTGGTCAAACGCTTTTCGTAGGGTGCAATTTTGGGGGGCCCTTTTGCAGTGAGCGCATCGAAAGGGCCAGCACGTGCCCAGAATCACTTCCGCCTCGCGCGCAATTCGAGATAAAATGGAGCAGTAGAAATCGCGTGCTATATCTTTTAACGGCCTTGTTAAAAAGTTCGTCCTCCAAAGCTTTGGTCAGTTTCGCTGGTGGCAAGACTGGTGGCGAAAACACATGGTGCGAATCGTAAATACCCGTTTTCCGAACGAATGAAATGCAGTTCGTATTTTGTCGGCGTGCGTTCGGCTGGTGAGGATGCGATCGATTAAGATGCTCTGGCAGACAAAAACGGCACGTTCGACTTTTCATTTAAAGAACGGAGCTTTTTTTTTCACACGCTGTGTTTTAAAGCTGAAGCGTATTATAGGGTGGAACTCAATTCAGGAATGTTCTGGGTCATGGCCACTATAAACTATCTGGCCTGACCTATAACAATATTAGGAGGGAATACAAAATGGCTGCCACGAGTGGTCCAATTCATTTCTTCGGGAATTAAATAAATAAATAAATAAATAAATAACTTGTCGCATAAGCAACTTTAGTGGGAAGGGCCCATTGCGGTCCACTGACTGCCAGCCAAACTTTAATTTTTTTTTTAAAGGAATCAGTAAAAAAACAAATTAACGTTGCAGGTCAGGTCAATTAGCGTCACAGAATAATAATAATAAAAAAATACTGAACAATGTAGAAAGCAACTGGAGTCAAATCAACGTGTGCTCAATAATAATAAATAAAACACTGTAAGAAGGCAATAAAAAAGTAAACCGGAAAAATAAAATAAAAATTTATTATACCACGCGCCAAGGCTGTTTGCCGTGACGCGCGTGTCACGTGACTGGGCTAGTCCACTCAGAGGGTCGAAGAGCCGATATTCTCGTTCATCAGTGGCCGACTCACGATGACATCACGGCAAACGGCCTTGGCTCGTGGTATAAAAACCTTTTTAAAACATTTAAAAACCATATAAACATAGTTAAAAGGCAATAAAGCGGTGAACTGAAATTTAAAAGCTCATTAAAAACCTTTTTAGGTCACAATTGGCCAAGCAAATCGCATCGGTGAATTTTTTTTACGGTGAGTCCCGCCATCTACTGCCAAATAGCGGCAACTGACAAAAAAGTTAGTAATTCGCTAACTCAATCGCAGTAATCTCCCGGCAAATAGCTTACACGTACAAATAAATTAATTTCCGTGTATCCTTTTGCCACAACGCCATTAAATTTCTCGACTGCACATAGCTCTTCAGTAAATAGTGTCATAGTGACATGCTCGTTTATCCATTAAGTGTCTCAAGAAAGAGTGGCAGCATTTTAGTACAGAAAGTGTTGGCTCGGTTGTCAAAATGCGGCAACAAGACAAATCAAACGCATCAGCGGTTCTTTTGGCGGCCATATTGTCCCAACCCAGTCGCGTATGTTATTTTTCATCCAAGATCCGGCCGATGATGTAGTATTGAGCCCTCTTCTGATTATCTATCTGCATAATTACATGCTACGTGATGTTCGTGTGCGCATGTGTGACAGCTTGGAACCTTGAAAAAACTGGGAGTACAATTTTCTTCTCACACTTTGCAATTTTTTAACCAGTCATCTCACAGTTTCTATTCGGCGATCTATTGGCATAAATTATTCTCAGTTTTAAAGTCTTTGATTTCAAAAACTTTAATCGCAAGTTAATTACTGGTAAAGAATCGTAGTTTAGAATCGGTGGACAGAAAGCGTTATCTTTGACCCGGTTTTACTACTGCTTTACGCATTACGCCTAAAACGAATGAAAAGGCGGCATAGGACCACGAGCCTTGTTGCTCCCGCTGAGGTGCGTGACTGGCTGGCCGTGCACGTATTTCAGACGTCATTGAAAACGATGTATTTTCTCAACTATAAATTGTAAATTGTACGTAAGCTTGCTTTATTAATGCTGGCATTTACATTTTGATTTGCAGTTCTATCTCTTGCAGGTCCTTAATTATAACCATTAAAAATCCTACACGAAAACCTTTTGGACAGGACACGGGACACTGTTTAAGTGTAGGCTCGTAAATGGACGTTATTCAATATCAAAAGAAATATTCTCTTTGGGGAAATTAACTGAAATAATATGCATCAACAGGGGTTCGTCATCCACCGCTTGCGTTTCGCATGGATACAGGCTATAGGGCAGTGACACGACGTAGTATTACTGTATATAACTCTATGGTGGAGCCAGTTACTGGGTTAGCTGCAAGGTGCACTGGTGGGGGAAAAGAAGAGCGTCTTACTGAAGCCAATGCTATTAGACTGGATTTCTTAGGCCTAAAACGCGCGATTTTTGTCGATTTGTTGGCAGTTGCTGACATTTTTAAGCAAGTGGAATCTTTATTTTCCAATTACACCTCGCAGCATAAGGGATTGGAGAAAACAACGGTTTTTTAAGCCTATGAAATCCGCTCTCAAAGCACTGGCTTGACTAGAAGTGCCGTTGTTTAACCCACCATTTCAATCTAGTGCCCCTTGCAGGTATCTCTCTTGTAGCCATATGACGTCACTTGACGCTGCTCTATATACGTAACGAAAGGGGTGAAACCAGCCGGAAGTCATATCGTAGAACAATCCGTTTATATATATTTTTTTTTTTTTATAATCCCAATTATCATCACTGGAACTCACTCTGAACGTCTTTATTGTTAACTTGTCTCACGTTCGAAGTCATAATTTGTACCACTACGTTGTCCAGAGCGATCTGTGAAGCTTTTTAGTCCTTGCTATCCCATAATTCCAGCCTGACTTCCGGTAACAGCAGGGGCTTTTACCTCGATGCTAAAATGCTTCTCAGATCGCTCTGGACTATGTAGTGGTACATATAATGACTTCGAACGTGAACCGATTTATCGATAAAGGTGTTCAGCGCGAGTTCCAGTGATTATAAAAGCGTGTAAGCTTAAAATTTAATAACGCTCAATAAAGGTACGGATTGTTCTACGATAGGATTTCTGGCTAGTTTCACCCCTTTTATATTATTACACTATAGTGTGTTAAGCCTGTATTCACCAGGCGCGCGAGCGACGGACGACGAGCCCCTAGCGTGTGCATCACCTGATACCATTTGACACAAAACGACGACGACACCGGAATGCTAATTTTAGCCACCCCGTGTCTTATATCTTTCAATAACTACGTTTACATGGCCATTAGAAAGTGTGCTTTAGCATGATGCACTTGGAAAATGCTGTCAAATCCGGTTCGATTACGGATGGAAAGTTCGATGCAAAATAATTTTTCCCTAAGGCCCGGAGGGATCATAAAATCACATGTAAAACTCCTGGTGCCCTCTAGTAGGTGTGATCTGCTGAACTGCTAATTCTGTATAAGATCAGCGCCGTATTAAGCCTCGTAGAGGCCGGGGGGGGGGGGGGGGGGCGTGAAGATTTATTGTGGCCTCCCTGGTCCCGCAAAAAAGAAGAGTAAAACGATAATCTTTTTATAAATTTATACTTTTTGATACAACCTTTCAGTAAAGATAAAAATTTTGGTTTATTTAAAAAAAAAAGGTACCTTATTTTGTTTTTCCCGTGATCGTGAGCCACCCTTGAGGCCCTTTTTTGGGCTGTGGCACGGTGCTTCAGCGCCCAAAGCATCCCCCCCCCCTTAATCCGGCCCTGTAATAGCATATCACCCACCGTTTGGGGGATGATCTGGAACAATAACGAGGACGCAGCGCGCTCGGGTTGTAGATCATCACGAGAACGCGGTTGATATCCGACTTAGTGCCCAATTTCCGCAGCTCATCCCGGCTCTCATTGTTATGAATGCGTTATAACTTATTGCAGTGTTGGAAACACCGGTTCTCGTCAGATCCCCGAAGTTAAGCAGCATTGGGCTGGATTGATACTTGGGTGGGTGACCGCCTGGGAATCTGGCTGTTGCAGACATAGGGCCTTAGGGCTTCGGGCAGATGACCAGGAGTGGTTAACGCTCGTTAAACCCTTTGAAACCCTTTGATAACTTATTACAACAATGAACCACGCCTCGCTGCAGAAGCATTGTTGCAGAAATAGAGTGTTGTAGTGTTGATAACGACAATGAGATAATGGCTCGAGCCAACAATCGAAGAACTTTTCCATCTACCCGAAGATAGTAGGACTATGCAACAAACGTCTTCTTACTGTGCACATGAGAACACACACAGGGGAAAAGCCTTTCAAATGTATAGAGTGTGACTATGCCGCCACTACCAAAAGTCATCTTCTCGTCACATGGGAATGCACACAGGGAAAAAGCCATACAGATGTAAGGAGTGTAACTATGAATCTAATCAAAATGGTAACCTCAATATGCATATAAAAAAACACAAAGGAGAATTACCATTCAAATGTAAGGAATGTAACTATGCAACCGTTAACATTTCTCACGTAATAATGAGTCCACGAAAGTGAAAGAAAACTTCGAAGGGGCTACAGTTAACTTCCAAGATGGTTTCAATGTGGTTTTTAAATTTCTATTTAGCTTAAATTGTTTGCAATTAAAAAAAATCTATTTAAGCTGTGATATAAAATGCGTATTTTTTTATATGCGTTAACTAAAATATTAAGTAGTTAGTGATAAGGACATCTGTGAGAGATAAACTATTTTTTTTTAGTTTAAATTTTAATCATTTAGTTGAGGAAGCTAGATCATCCCTCAAAACGGGGGATAATCTAGATAACTAGCTGTATCCCCGGCGTAACAAACGCCGGTCTAGCCAGTTCCCACGTACCTAAGTGAAATACTTTACCGGGTAGCACGAAATGAAAATAACTTCGAGGCCCCAATCTGTCTTCTCCCGCCCCCCTCCCCCCCCGGCCCCCTCTCCGCACATTCTCCCGGTACATGGTCAGATTTCCATTTGGTGCAGCCCCGGAAAAGTCCCTGGCGTGTGTTTGACTGAAGGCTAAAAAAAACCTTATCACTGAGAAATCCAGCATTCAGTAAGCAAGTAATCCCATGTTTAAGTTAATCCTTTGAAACAATTCACTTCAGTAGCGCGCATTGGCCGCCACACACACTTGTCCTGGCACCCTCTCCCACACCCTCCGAAAACGCCCTCCCCCCTCCCTCCGTGACATTTCCCCTTTGGTGCAGCCCCGGAAAAGTCGCATGCATATGTTTGACTGAAGGCTAAAAAAAGCCCTGAGTCCAGCATTCAGTAAGCATGCTGTATGTTTAAGTTAATCCTTTGAAACAATTCACCTCGGTACCGTGCACGACGACATTGTTGCAAGCAACGATTGTTGCCGCCCACTTAAAAACAATTCAACTCCTTTCTGGAAGTGAACATTTAGGAAATAAATGCGCCTTTCCATCGTATCACGCTGCCAAACGTCGTTTGGTTTAAAGTTGTCTGGTTTAGTAGACACGGGTTATTTTTTTTTTTTTTTTTTTTTTTTAGCTCAAACGCCGACAATGGCACAGTCCACGCGACTAAAACTTTGTTGGCTGCTTTGCTACCACAACAATACCAAAAAAAACGAACCGAAAAACGGTGCAGCAGGTCTGGTAAGTGGCGCCGTCTCTTCTAAGACTTTGGAAAAAGTGTTATAACCCGAACTTGTAGTCCAAGGCCGTCAATAGACGGCGACATGGCAGGTTTCGTAAGTGGCGCCATCTATTTGAAGACGTTGGAAAAGTGTCCCAACCCGAATTTGAAGGCGAATCCCGTCAACAGACGGCACTACAGGTTCGGGTACATGATTGTACGACGGAATGGCGTGGCCGGTAACTTGGCCGCCTGCTCCGTATTATATATGTAGATCCCTCAGTTTAGCATTGCTAGCAGTTAGAGCGTTCCAAAATTCTTGTTATAAAGCACCAACGTTGCCTTTGTTGAAACCGGAAACACCTGCGGAAATCGGTGGTAAGTCCCTTTCGTGTCTAGTAAGGAGCTTTTTACAGTTCGAACTCCTAACCCTTAGTACTTATCTGCACAATAAGATCGTTGACCTCAAAACCACCACTTTTCAAAAGGTTTCAAAGGGTTTTGCAGCGAGTGTTAACCACTTCCGGTCATCTGCCCGACGAAGCCCTAAGGCCCTATAATGTCTGCAGCAACCGGATTCCCACGTGGTCACCCACCCAAGTATCCATCGGGCCCAATGCTGCTTAACTTCGGTGATCTGATCACTTAAAAAAATCACTTGAAACTTGGGACGCACGAGGCTTATCATTGCCATACACTCGAGTCTATCTTAAAAAATCTACCTTAAGAACTAACTTAAAAAACTACACGAAAACTACCTTGCAAAGTAGCTGGCAGCAATCTAACAAATCGCTTTAACAACCACTTTAAACTTGCAAAGTGATCTGCAATGACAAGACCTCTGTAAATTAAAACGAAACCCCATGAGCAATATTGTCGACGATTTATTTTCTGCTTCTCCCAAAAAAAAAATATGCCAAAGCCACCGGGGTAAAGGTTTCAACTTTGTTCTGCATACAAAAGCGTATATATTTATTTCTCCAATGAAATATTCAAACGTCAATGTTTAGAGACCGGGTCCAGAAAAGGGATCTGGGCTGCGCCGGGCTTGGAATCGCCGAGTGAATGAGCGAAGCGAACGAAAATCAGCGTTTGTTAGCTAGTATGCGCCAAAATCCGATTGGTCTGATTTTTTGTTGTATTTCCATCGAACACCATTTGTGCGTAGCACGGGCTTCCTCTAGTAATATAATGATAATAAAAATTTAACGACAAGTCGTGAAGTCTAGAGGGCTTAGAAGCCGCTTAGACAAGTCCTAGTTAAATCGTGCAAGGATTTACAATCTAAAACGTGAATCATGGTTTGGAAACGACATTAATCCTCTTCAAAATTTTCGCAGAAAAGTCACACCCAATAAAAATCTAAAACGGTCGAGTGAGTGCGCCTGTACAGCCTACCCAGGAAGGGCATTCCAAGCTTGGATCACCATTACACTGAAAAAACTTTTCCTGCAATCCAGCTTCGCAGACTAAACCGCTAATTGTGCGAATGACCTCTTGTGGGTGAGTAGTGGCAGGGGTCGAAGAATAGCGTATTGACTTGTCCAGTGCCATTTGCGATGGACAGACTCCAGCTTGTCGATGTCACCGAGCAGTGACGGGGACCACATCGGGCAGGCACACTCTCAGGAACACTGGTAAAAAATGAGCCCTATTAAAAGAAGATCGGACTTATAGTACGCGAGCAGCATACGGCTAGGGGGATTGAGGTTCAACGTCGCGTCGACAGCTAGGTCATTAGCGCCAACCTCAGTCATAGTGCAGTGGCCCGGCTTGCCACTGCGACACACTTTACAGTGACCCCAAACCCCAAATCTAAATCTTATCGTATATCTGTACCACCTCCTAAAATTGAAAAATCCCTGACAGGAGGATAGTACCATCACCAACTGACGTGCAATGTCTCGCGGAAGGTGTAAACGGAGACGAACTCCATCAAGATGGTGACAATCGACAAGAACACGACCACGGTACGTAAGCGGCCGGTGACACCAATGACATTCATAATGATAATAAGAATTTATGGGGTTGGGAAGGAGAATTTGTAACTCTAAAAAGTCCCTGTTGAAACGTGTTACATTCATTCCTGTTAGTTCCGTCCGAGTTTTCAGAGGGCGCCACGCATTCCATCTGCTAATTTTTGCTCATTTTTTAGCCCAAATCTAAAGACAACTAAATTACAACTGAGCTAAACTTAACCAAATAATAATTAAATACAAGTTGTTTCGTTTAGTTTAGTTTAACCTTAGGCTGAAAACTGAGTAGAAATTCCCACGTAAAACTCATGGCGCCCTCTATAAAATTAGACGGAACTAATAGGAATGAATGTAAGACGTTTCAGATGGGGTCTCAGCCACAACTTCTACTCTCTAACCCCTTAAATTCTCGATAATAGTAATAATAATACTAAATTTATTACCAAAAATTGACAAAAGGAAAAACAGGAAGGGGTGCTCAGTATCCGCTAACACCTGTCCTGAAAATTATAATTACAGGCAAACAATTGTCACAATTAAAAACAATTATAATCACTAATAAATGGATACAGAAGAATATGAATAACCCTCAGGTGGCTACTAAAGGATGTTGCCATTACACAGTTGCAGTGAATAAAAATCAGAAACACTTTAAGAACTTCGAAAGATCAGTCTTTTTGAGACCACGTCTAAATCGTTGAAGACTGGTGGATTTCAAGATTTCACCATCCCTGATGATAGGCTTTTCCATAGATGTACCACACGGTTTGAGAAAAGGCACTTTCTGCAATCCTTTTTTACTGTTGCTACTGTTAGTTTTAAGCTATGACCTCTAGTATATTCATTGCCATGATACAGAAAAAGAGCTTTGGCTCTAAATCAACAAGTCCACGTAAAATGGAAATGGTCAGCATGAAGTCGCCGTACCTCCGACGGCTGAAGGCCAAGGTGGTTTAGTCGTTGTGTATGTGAGACGTTATCGAGGGGTTCGACAAAGCTATAAATCTCGACCACCCAAGATTTAAGATTTACAAATCCGTTGTAAATCTTGTAAATCTGTAAATCTTGTGTAAATCATTCAAATCCTTAAATCTTGCACAAATCTTGTAAATCACGTAAATCTGGCGTAAATCATTTAAATCTTACTTAAATCTTTTGTAAATCTTTAAACCCTTCAAATCTTCGTGTAAATCTTTAAATCTGTAAGTCTGTGTAAATCTCCAAAATTTTGTGTAAATCTTTAAATCTTTCGTAAATCCGTAGTAAATCTTGAAAAATTTCATGTAAATCATTAAGTCGTACTTAAGTCCTTAAGTCCCAGTAAATCTGAAAATCTTCATGTAAATATTTAAATCTGTAAATCTGTGTAAATCTTTAAATATTCTCTAAATCCGTGTAAATCGTGAAAATTTTCATGTAAATCATTAAATCTTACTTAAATCTTTAAATCCCAGTAAATCTGCAAATCTTTAAATCTTCTACAAATCCATGTAAAGCATTAAATCTAACTTAAATCTTTTGTAAATCTTTAAATCCCAGAAAATCCGTAAATCTTCTTAAATCCGTTGGAAGATTTACAGATTTACAAATCTCGTGCACTTTTTTGTCTTTGTCGAACCCCTTGGACGTTATAGCATCCTGGGAGACATTTAGTAAAAGATCTTTGTATACAGTTCAATTTGGTTGATATCTTTTAAGAAGTGAATAGACCACACTGGACTGGCGTATTCCAGAATAGGCCGTACATAAATAGCATAAGCTTTAATTCAGGGGAGGGATAACCCCACCCCACTTTGTGCGACCAGCAGTGGTTCGTTTGTTGCGAAAAATGTGGTTTTCGCCTGTGAAAAATTGGCGTCCTTCTCTGTTATTGTTGTTGGTTTGTAGCGTGTGGCGCTCGCAGTGTTTTTTTTTCTTTTCTTTTTTTTTTTTTTACACTGGCGGGCTCCCCTGTGCTTTTAACTCCTGCGTCGACCTCAACGAGGCGTAGTAGCACGACCACTTTAAACTCGAGACGTCCCACTTCATGAACATTTGCTCTCAACTTGTGGCTTTCCGGCCGGCGGTTGCCATTTTTTTTGGCACTTGTTTTACTTTTGTTTATTTAATATTTTGATAGATGATGCAAGCTGACGGGGTGCTTTTCCGTTTTATGTATGGTCCTTGCGGCAATAAATCTTCTTTGTACTGCTTGTCATTTTCAGATGAACAGATCTGCAGCCGCAACAGCTTAAGATGAGTTAGGAAAAAAGAAAAGGAAATATCTGG
>JAHWFP010230521.1:0-50616 GCA_023313725.1 Lithobius niger
TAAAAATAACCAGTTGCTCTTCCAGAAAAAAAAAACTAGGTACGGTCTTGGTGTGACTCGTGTTACTTAAAAGGCTGTTCCAGTTTCCAATTCCATATCAATCACTGATTCTTACTAGTGAATACTTGTCAATTCCTTGTGCGTATATAATGTGGTGTAGCATCAATAGCTTTCTGGCCGAACGTACTTGTCGCGAAATTGCTGCTACATTTTTTTCCGATAGCAAATATGCCTTTCACTCAGAGGCCATTCAGATGCAGGGGAGCCCGTTATTGCAATTCTAAAGGGCCGCCGGTATTGAAGATCGAATGCGATATAGGAGTTTTCTTTTGAATCGATGACTGTATTGACTGGCAGGGGAGGCTAAATCCCATCATACGATAAGGCGTGTCAGCATGAAGGTTTTATTACTTTTTTTTTTTTTAAATCGTGGTACTATATACCCCTAATCCGAAAGCTGCGGTTTTCAAAGCGAACAAAAACCCGGCTACATAAAAAAAAACCACCTCTCTAAGACGTGAAAGAAGGGCATCACCTTATATGGCTACTACAATCTCTATTTTACGCTCCCTTTCTCACGAGTAGCTCGTCTATGACAAAATAATCTCTTAGGTCTAAGAGGTGATAATGGTGTAGGGGAGGGATATAATCGAAAGTCGTCAGTAATTGCAAACCACAGCGCCAACAATATCTTCCTTATCTGCAGTTTAACCTTTAAGGTTCCGTTGTGCCCTGTTGTACACGTTTCACCGAAGGTTGAGTTTGGGACTGTAAGAACCTCTCTTGGTGCTGTAAGTGTCCGCGGCCCATCTTGAGTTCGCCCAAGAATGAACACAAATAATCGATTGTACGTTTATGGTCGCAGAGTGCCTTGTTGATATCCAAAGTAGTTACAAAAACAATGGCGGCCGTCGATTAAAGCCGCCCCCTCCAGGAAGACGTAGCCGATCGCAAAATACGTGTAGGACTCAAGATACGCCGGACACACAATAAGGGCAGTGTTACTGATTCAGCCTATCGTAGGTAGATGGCGCGAGAGTTCTACTTATGATTTACCGTCAGTGTATATTTGCATAACTTGGCTTTGCAGCTACAATCTTAGTACTGGTGCACACATGCGTATTTTTTTTAACGCGCGTTGACGCTGCGTTAAAGCATTTGCGGTTTGGTTTACGTGACAGCTTTTGGGTACTGCACTCATACCTGCGTCAACGTTGCGTTACCACACGTCGCTCGTGCGTTCGTTTTGCACCACACTGCCCCCCCCTCCCCCGTCAACGCAGCGGTAACACAGAGTTAACGCAAACGCACCTTCGTCTCTCAGTCAGTACCTTGGGTGACTTGAGCGATGCACCCATCCCTCGCTTATCGCAAAAGTGTTACCGAAAATGGCGTCCAATTTCGAAGAAATAGACTCATGGAATTGTTTATTGGAAGAGTAAAGAACTATCCCGAAATATGAAATTTTCCTGGAGAAATGATTGAAGAATCATTGGAAAGTAATTAAAGAACTGTATTGACGGGTGTTCAGTGGTAGTTGATGTTATGGCTTGGCATGTAAAGATGACGCTGGTTATTTGGTTCCATTGGGTTTTTATTGCGGTGGAATTGCAATTTAATGCTCGCCCGACTTACACACGGAATAACCCTTGCGGTTTTACATTGGCGGTTGGCTGGACTTAAGGATTAGGGAAAAGTATTGCTGGTAAATACATTGACTTACGTATGTTGCAGAATAATTTTAGTATAAAGGATCGAAATATTTGGTGGTCAAAAAGGCATATAAATCAAGACTTCACTCCAACGTGTTGCAGTTTGGAGGAATTGGAATGGAATGATTATACCACTAATGGTAACCATGCATGACAAAACAAAGCATGACACCATGACTACAATGCACGTCATGGCATGCATGCGCACATTGGCCTATAATAATACAGTCTGGACTTGACTCGAACTTCTTGGGAGCTCCTCTGTAAGGACATCCGCCACAGGCCCAGGAACAGTCCACCACTCCATACCGGCGCCGAGCTGGGGCCGATGACCTTAGTCTTCAATCAATGGCGTCTGCCTGGTCTACCCACAAACGTCCGGCGCATCAGCACAGGATGGTGGCAGCTCAAACGCCAGCAACGGCTGCCGATACAGAACTTATCCGAATTTTTTTAGTTAATCTGCAAAGGATGTATAACATATTCCCCTGGTACGTCTTAAATCAGTAAATGAATGTACCAAATATCGTCGCATTGGTTTGAATATATATTTTTTGTACACGAGGTAGGCGAAAAAGGCAATATCGTCTCATTGGTTTCAAAATATAACTTTTTGTACACAAGAGTTAGAAAAATGAGTTGTGGCCGAATGCGTATTCTGGCGGTTCATGGTCATGTGTACATTGATTGCTAGCGTCAACGCAGCGGCAACGTCCGTTAAAATAACGCATGTGTGCATTGGTTGCTAACGTCAACGCAACGTCAATGCGCGTTTAAAAAACGCATGTGTGCACCGGGCCTTAGAGTAATCATTGCACTTCGTTCGGGAGAAGCATGTTCCCACGGATACCAACACTCAACAAGCGTTATACGCACGATTTAGTGGCGTCATCATTAACTAGGGGAGCTGGAGAGAAGACGGGAAGAAATGCGCATTGTAACTACGGTGGCTCGCTGGGACACACAACATTTTTTTTCTACTAACGTAAAACTTTTATGAGACCTGAACTTCGACGTTCCGATTATCAGTTAGACAATGGCGTTCGGCAACAATGCGTTATGGCTTTCGCTGTTTGCCCGAGTGGCAAAGCAGCATTTTGCTGAACGATATCATCTAAGGGGCCATTCAAAAACCATGTAATTATTTTAAAAACTAATAGTTGTTACTTTAAAGAGTGAAACAGTTTAATAAAGTTTTTGAAACGATTTCGAATATGTAAACGTTGTTAGCGACGATATTTGTATTTACGTAAGAACCAAAGGCCTTCGTTCTTACTTGCGTAAGTAAGAACCCCACGCTTTCTTTATCTTACATGCGTAAGTAAGAATTTTATGCCTAGCAGTGGTACTTAATAGTGGTAAAACAGCGGTTTCATTGTTGCAGCATTGTTGCAAGAGTGTGTCTTCATGATATAAATCCACTGCTGCAACAATGGTCCAACAATGAAAGAGTTGTACAACACCGGATAAGACACACTACAATATCACCCGCGCCAGTGTCTACCTGGATCCGGTTTCATTAGAGTTTTGCGTATGAAGAAAAAAAAAGTTGTGTATCCTAACGATCCACCGTACGTGCGTCGCGACCACGCAGCTTAAAAATAGCCGGCACAGGCAAAAACAGCCGAAGAAAGCTAATTTCGTGAAGGTAAATTGTTTTATATAGTGTCCGCGGCCTATCTTGAGTTCTCCGCGGAACGAACACAGATAATCGATTGCACGTTTTTAGTAGCAGAGTGCCTTGTTGATATCCAAGATGGTTACAAAAACAATGGCGGCCATCGATTAAAGCGACCCCCTTCAGGAAGACTAGGTAACATTTGCCATACGCAGTTTGTAAAAATAGTACGAACTGATTTGGCAGTTTACGACAGAGCAATGTCTATTTGCTGGCGTCTTTGAACTCACTCTGGACCGGCTTAAGCAGCGGTTACCAGCGCCATGTTGTTCTGTGCTTCTTCGGTCCTTGATCGGAGGGCGTCTGTTCGACCAAGGCTACCTGGATGTAAAGGCTTAACGGTAGAAATTCGACGCGTCGTCCAGTTAGCCACCGATTCTGCCACCAGTCGCGCTACTTACACCCCAAAAATGAACTGCTCTATCATGCGGACTGAACTGTGAAAGGTACGTGTGACACGCGATACGCGGATTTTAAACTTTAAAACACCGCATTGACACCACATTATTAAAGTTTAACAACAATGGCTTCATGCTACGTACTTCTTTGTTCACTCGATGACAAAAAAAAAAAGCCTCCCGAGGTTTAATTTCATGAATTTCAAGCAGAAGTGCAACCAAGGTACGTGTGTATTGTACTGTATGACACGCTATGGCGTTTTCAATTCTCATTAAAAATGTGTTAAACGATCCTTTGACGTAGCAGTAAATCGTCCGAAGACTTCAAGAATAGTCACCATTACCATAAAATAATCTTCGTTTAGCGCTGCAACACCGGTAAATCTAATAATGAGAAGATATCACGTTTTTGTGCATCCCGCTAACACTAATCAATGCTACGATTGATGTTTTTCGTTCTTCGTGCTTTCAGTTCAGCGCAACGCTTGAACGACGCGTCTAGCATGCTACGTGAAACCGAGCGTTAAGTCTTTTAAATATAGGTAGTCTTGGTTCGATCAGGGCTCACCACAGTACTGGCCATGGTTCAATCAACGAAGTTCGTAAGGCGCAACCACACAGCCTTCAAGCGGTGAGCGCTAGCATCCCTTTCGAAAAGTATGTTGCCACTGTAGGAGCCTTACCGTCCCCTGATACAATATGTAAGGAGTTGTAAGGACTCCAACGCAATTACGCAAAAAGGAAAAAACCGAGAGAACGACACTCATGACCAATTACGTGGCGCCATCCATTGACATGTAAACGTATTACTGTGATAGTCCCTAACAGGTACGGGAAAAAAAAAACAGGTAGGCTATGAACCTGTTCTTCCAAACCAACCGTTCGTGTTGCAAATAGTAAAAACAAAACAAAAACAAACAAAACAACAACAACAAAAACGAATTCCTAAAACGCACTGTTTCACGAATTTTGTGGGGGAAGACCCAGAAGTGAGCAAGCAATACTGCAAAAGATCAACGGTTTTTGAATCTGGTTGGCGACTTTCAGAAAAGCATCGAGTAGAAGCAATTGTGAAAAAGTGGAATTTCCGTGATTAGTTACCAAGTTCGGAGGTCCATTTATACTCTCGTCTGTCTGTGTCTCTCCTTTCAAACCATTTGATAGATTGGAATCCAACTTAGTGTGCATTTACGGCGACATGGTTCTGAGTGCTGTTGACATTTTTAGCCTTTTCTGTACACTATAGAACGATGCATTCGTAATATATCGCTATGCTCGCCGGCATTGGAATTCTTTGGCGTTAAGTCTTCATTACGAGGTACAGTATTGGACAATGAAATTTAGACAAAAAAATGTTGGCTTCTCTGCAACTTTCCGTTATGGATTACTTCCTCCAGGGCGTGAATGGCGGCGGAAGTGCAATTGTTTTAAGGTATTGGTTTAAGAAATGACCAATATGCATATTACATGTCGCAGGTTGGATAATTATAAACTGTTACGACCAATAATTACGACATTTAAGTCCGTTTTAGCCGTTAAACACTATTGGACGACGAGTCCACTTCTCACGTGCGGGTAGAGATGATCGAAGTACCCAATAACTTGGAGACTGAACTTTAGTAATTTAGTCTGGATAGGACAAGACTTGTTGCGATTTAAACATTGGCGTAATTCACTTTTGACCTGGTGTAAGAAAATAGTGTTAATGACTTTAGTTTGGGGACTAATATTCACCGACAAAATGCAAGCTGAAAATGAAAATTCCGGAAACATTGGGCTTAGTTATCCTTTATCCTTTAATTATTGGCTGAACCAGCGGCGGAATCACTAGGGGAAGGGTTGGGGGGGGGGGAAAGAGGCTGTGGGCAATCCCCGCCCCAAACCAACCAAAACAGAAGGGCTTGCATTCGTTGAAGTCAAATTCGCCCCACGTAAGTTGATATTGGAAACTTTTTCCGCGAAATTGCCCCATGTTTTGTGACCTGATTGTGTGAAACGTTCAGTTCCAAACTTAAACGTTAATCCCTAAGTCAACGACTGAGGCAACCTCTTAATGGTTGGTATTCGTTCGACCAGATCAGCTTATAACTCTTCTATTCAACTTCATTCAACTTATAGTTAGAACTAGCGCGGTATCTGATCACTTCTAACCTTTAAATTTCTTTTTTGATTGATGAAAGTATTTAACTCAGGAGCTTCTTTTCTCGACATGGTCCCTCGGACAATACTCAGTCAGACCGCTCTTCGCGTTAGGAAGGGAGGGGGTTTCGCGCGGGAAGACTAAACATTGTAAAACCTCTACAAATCACAACTGCTGGCAACACTACTGCCAAAAAATGAAACTCCGAATGTGGATTAGGACTAAAGTAAAGACTGAAAAAAGTCAAAGGAAAAAAGAAGCCACGAAAAAAAAAGGGTCACGGAAATAACCAAAGGAAACTGTTTACTTTTTTCTTTAGTGTTTTGTTTTGTTTTGTTTTTATGGGGTGGGTTGGGGGGGGGGGGAGGCTTAATGGTGCGTCGACAACTAGGTCATTAGTGCCAACCTCTGTCACAGTGCAGTAGTTCGGGTTGTCACTGGACCACGCATTAGAAATATTAAACAAGCTAGGTTAGGTAATAAATTTCACTAGGAAACGGTTCTTTCCTCAGTTTTTTTCCTCGGATTGTCTTTCTTCTGTTATTTTCCTACGGTGATCTTCGAAGTTTTTTTATTTTTTTATTTTCACGGCATATTTTTTCCATTGACTGTTTACTGTCCATTCCTTTTCCCCTGGGCTTTCGTTCTGCGGAAATATTTTTCTTTGTTTTTTTTTTTTTTGTTGGCTGTTTTTTTCCAGTTTTTTTCCCCTGGGATTGTCTTTCCACAGTTTTTTATTCCTAAATTCAAAGTTTCTGAATGCATTTCTTTAAAAAAAAACCGCAAAATTGACTTTCAAATCGATTTTAAAACAAAATCAATTTTGAAACTGTTGCTCTATTTATAATTATAACTAAATGGCGTAATACTTTTAAAGTCAGTTGATAGGTTTTGTCATGCATAATACTTTTCCTGTCCTGTACTGGGACTGAAGAAGCCACCACTTTTTCTTGGCCTATCCAGATTCCATAAATAGAGATTTGCAGTATTATGTGTTTGACTGACTTTATTCTGTGTTCAACAAATTTTATTTTTTCAGTTAGATCGCAGACACAGTATTGTATTTATTTTACGGGTATTATTATTCATTTATTGAATTTAACAACTTCGTAATATTCAAGGATTTCCCATAACCAGGCATGATTAATAGGTGTAGACTTCTAGTTGCCCCTTTCAAACTGTCTAAATTTCATTGTCCAATACTGTACATGCCAACTAAGTAAAAAAAAAAAAGTGCGTGATTTTGCTATATTTACTTGATTTGCAGGGTTTTCAGACTTGTAGATATGCACTGAGATGTGCATATTTGTACCGAGATTTGCAGATGTGAACGAATTTTAGTTGATTTTGATGGATTTCGCTTGATATTCAGATTTACTGATTTGTAGATTTGCACCGAGATTTGCAGATTTGCTCGGTTTTTTGTTGATTTGCATGGATTCGCAGATTTGCAGATTTCTAGAGATTTCCAAAACGATTTGTAGATTTCACATTGATTTTCAAATCCGAAGTCAGAAATTCTACGAGATCACCGTTTGTCGGACCCCTCGACCTGCACATATACTTCAAGCGTAAATATACCTTATACGTAAGATTAGAAAACTTTTTGAAGTGTATAATAAGTTTTACTGTACTGTTGTATCTGGCGAAATCACCGGTTTAGCAGCAGCGGCCATCTTTACGTTCGTGTTCGATTCGCCTGCTACGAAATGACGTCACGCTGCATGCCCTTCGGTCACGACGCGACGTAAATTGCGAGTGACTTTTAAACCTTTTATCAAGAAACCATGTTCTAAGCAGGCAAGTTTAAAGTTCTGTATTGACTTTGTTGGCGAAATGAATTTCGGTGTTTTCCCTGGTTGGAAAATAAAACGACAGCCTTACTGATCTCTATATTGGGGTACTGGGAGACGACAGTAACTGTAGCGGTGACTCGAATCGCACACTTTATCTTTCGATCAACCTCCCATGTATCTCTCTCTCTTTCTCTCTGTTAGACACGCTGGCACTCACCACATATACCGGATCGGTTGGCAGGGGCGATAACGTTATTATTAGGGTTTCGGTGAGGGGGAAAGGGGGGATTGGGGAGCATCTACCTAATATCTTTTCTGGGGGCTTGCGGTCGGGCGAAAGCGAACGGCCACAGAAATCGGAAAGCTGTTCGTCACACGAAAGGAACGGTTGGGGAAGTGGGGGGTGGGGGGGATCGTAATTGATTTCCAATCATAAGTAGAGTGGCACATACAAGCTGAGTGAGCCGAATCGCCGAATGGGACTCGTTTCAGTTTTGGGCGTCGCTCTGTACACCCGACGTCTTTCTTTACCGCAATATCTAATGCGCCTTGATTTTACGAACAAACCTATATGTATGACTGATATGATAGAGAAATGGGAAGGCAGACGGACTGATCGAGCAATCCATACGTCTGAAAGTGATGAGAATTTCGAACCGCAAGTAGGTTTTCGTTTGGTTTTTAGAGGGAAAGGGAAAATAAGACTGAGCAGTCGTAGGCTACGTTTGTAAGACATGTATCATGTAGTCTGTAAGACATGTGCTATAGTATAATAGCCGTTGGCGTAAAATCGATCGTACGTCCGAAACCGTGGAATTCACAAATCATAATTAAACGGCAAATAAAACGATTTACCAAGTTCTCTTTACGAAATTAAAACGGCAAGTAAAAAAATTAGACCTAGAAGCTGAAAAATTAGGCCTTAAATAACGTTGCCACGGCAACGTCAATTCTTCGCACTATGTTCCATAAACGAATAAACGTACTCTCCAACCCGACTCTCCGTTAGTTGCTACTTTCTAAATTAAAACGGCAGGTAAAATTAGGCCTAAAAGCTGACAATTAGACCTAAAAGCTAATACATTTTTAACCGGCAATTATGTTGGTTAGTTCTTCTAGATTATACAAGTAATAAAGAGTTCTGTTGCAGTGCGTGATGGAGTTGTGCGTCTCAACATTTTCGAAAGCAGCGGAAGTTTACAGAAGACCAGTTTTCGACTAGGTAGTCGCTGCGCCGCTTAGTTATAACTCGCTTAAAAAAAATAAATAAAACAATTAAATTCCGCTGCATACAACATTTTGAAAGATTGCTGAGATTCACCAATTGTTTCAGAAACATTTCTTGCCACAAGTTGCATTGTGTTCATCTAACCGCACTCGTGCTTATTTAAGACAGAGATGGAAGTGGTCCACTTTTTCCGACCCAAGACCCACTTGACCCAACTAATAAAGAACAAAATGTGACCCATTGTGTGTGACCCATCCCACGCTACGAAAAAATAATACAGTGTAATTCCTTTTAAAAAAAAAAGGCCCTCTTTTAAACAAAGGTTGAGGTTGGTAATAAGAAGATTAATAACAATTTTTAAAGAGTACTAGTAAGATTACTGACTGATTACCGTAAGATTACCGTGAACGGTCTTGACCCACTTGACCCACGACAAAAATATGACCCATTTGCCCCACTGACCCACCGACCCGCGGGTTGATTTAAATGTAATTTTTTTTGCCTGTGTTGCTCAAATTTAATGTATGTTCATTTTAGAGTGAGAAAAAATGGCATCTGGTGGGAAGAAATGGTAGTAAAATTGGTAAATCTTAAATTCTTTCTTTTTATGGTATAATTAAAATGCTACATGAAATGGACTGTAATTGTTTCTTTTTATATTTTTAAGAAATTTAAAAAATGTCACAAGTATAAACTACTTTATTTGCCCTTTACTATCTGGGACTTGGGGTGAATAATTTGAGGTGAATGAGGTGAAATAACAAGCACTGTTTCATTAAAACTATTGTTAATTTTTATATGTCTGCAAAAGTTGTATACCTCATTTTTTATTCTCCTACGCATGTTTACAGTTTGACGATTCCATCTATTTTAAGATTTACAGCATACAAAAACAAACGCAACCTATTTTTTGTTTAATTGTATGCCATTAAACCATTAATAAGTCGCCTTCGCAGTTTTTTCCAAGGCGTACAATTTAAAGAAAATGGGTTGCTTTTATTTTTTATGCTACATATAAATGGCTAAGTCTTGATATATTTTTTCTAAGGTGTTCGAAAAAAAAAGTAAAGTAGGGACCAATTGTTTTGGATCCAAAATCCAATTCTCAGTCTAGAGATTTAGTCCCACATTTTTCATTTTCCTTTAAAGAACTAGGGGAAAAGTTTAGACTCAGAAAAATTGTTTAGAGCCACACAAAAAATTGCAGGTTGTGCGAGTCGGCGACATTATACAAGTCAGTAGACGCAGTACGTGAATCAGTAACGCTACATATCCCGCCACAACACCCTCCTCCCCCTCCCCCTCCCCCTCCCCAAAATAAAAAGTTTCAAAATAATACCATCATCGGCAAAGTTTAACTCTAGGAACAATTTAGGACAGAAGTTCGTGTGGAAATCACTACTATACAAACCGCCAAACATTCCAATCCATGGTCAAGCGTCAGCTGTTGGCTCAATTCCAAGAATCGGGAATCATTTCTTAGAAGGATACGAATTCAACGATCATACAGCAGTTGTGTTTCATAAGGTGCTCTCAGGAAGGCGAGTAATAAGATTCCGTTACAAGTCAAAATGGGGACTTTTGAAAAGGTAACTCCTGGAGAAAAGTTTCGAGTATACAAACTTTCCAGCATGAAATCACTCAAGTCGAACACGCACACGGCAAAATAAGCACATGCAACCAGCAAGGCACGTGAATTACTAAGTTTTCATGCAGAATCAATATCCAGTATCAATAGAGAACGCAGGAATTTTTTGTAGGATGGGGGGGGGATGGGAGGAGGGGGCGCAAAAGAAAAAAAATTCAATATACATACGAGAAATTCAGCTAAGGATGTAAGTAGGGAGGGGTGGATCCTTTAAACCCTGTAAAACAACAAATTTTTAGGAATTTTAATGCATTTGAAACATTTGAAACGTAAGTGTTCAGAATATTTATAACAGCAACTAGCGCTCGTACCCGGCTTCGCCCGGAGTTTTGTTTCTCCCGTGGTTGTTTCCCAGTTTTTGGTAAGTGTAGGCCTAAACGTTGAATGTGACGGGAAAATTTCTTCCTGGAATACGTCCTTTTTCCTCCCATCCTGTACCTCCCCTCGCCCCTCCCCCTTTCCTCCCATCATCTCCCTGCCCTCTTCCTTTCCGTCCCTATTTCGTGTCCTCTCCCTCCCGTCTCTTTTCCTCCCAGCCTCTTCATCCCCTTTCCCTTTCTATCCTCCTACCTGCCCCTCTCTTCCCTTCCTCACCTATGCTACACGTAGTTGAATTTGGACGGGTAGTTGGGATACTGCCACTCCCCCTCCTCCTGTCCCTCCACCTTTTGCAAGATTTTGCAAAAACCGTTTCGGTCTCCATCCCCAAACACCCCCAAAAAACTTAACCTTCTAGGTTCAGTTAACATGTAATCATATGCTTTAATGGTAACAGACGCATCCCCCCCCCTCCCCTTCTCTTTATTTTCTTAAGAGTCTCTTAGCTTTGAGCCTTGATGCTTGTCCCCGTTTGGAAATCCAAAACTTACAGCCCAGTAAATAAAACAAAAGTATAATACTAACTTACTTCATTTTCTACAGATGCGAACTTGTTTACGTTGCCTTTCGGACTTATATGTCAGACTGCCTGAGCGGGGAATCGAACCCACGACCTTTGAAACCAACGACCGAGCTCTAGTGCTGACCCATACTGACACGGCCGTACAAATCCAAAAGGCAACGTTTAAATAGGTTTGCATCTGTATTTTTTTAAGCTTTGTTGAGCCTTTTGGCTTTTCCGTCCGTATTTACTTCATGTTCGATAACAGCGCTAGAAACTGCTCACTGCTAAACAGGCCAGGCAACCGATTACCATGCTCCAATAATACCAGACACGAAATTCCATCTTTAACCTGACGTCAACCTAAACATAGCATCAATGGCTGAATGACCGGAGGGCTAAATTTTTTTGCGTGTAATTATCTCACACAGTGACCCATCAAATCCTGTCTTACCCTAAGGTGTGGGTTTTTTTTTTTTGAGGGGGGGGGGGGAAGCATTTTTCAACTACCAATAACGTTCGTTATTTTGGCCGCAGGACTCTTAAGAAAGAAGGATCTTCATTCCGGCTTCTGAGGCTGTTAAGGATTAACAGGCAGAAATGCGTGTCAAGCTAACGAACCCTAACTAATCCAGACGAGTTTTGTTTGAGACAAGTTTTAACGACTGATCCATCACCAAAGAAGGAAACTGACAGTTTATTCAAAAACTTTTATTTCTTTACTATCCTTCCATGATTTTTTAAATAGTAAAAATAACAAAAACAAATACACTCATACAATCGAAATATTTTCAGACAGCAATCACACTTTCACCTTACTAAAAATAGTGAATTTCTGTAATTTTTTGGCAAATTGTTGAAGTTTTTAAGGATATAACATTTTTTTTTCCAAATTCATTTGTTCAGGCCGGTATTTGATTGCTTAATATTTTCTCTCAAATATTCCATTTTCGATTCATCGTAACTTCTGTGCATATCGCCAAAACAGTTGGTTTTTTTTATTACAGCAAATCTCTCATTTGTTTAATATTTAAGACTTTACCACCAGAGAAAATACTTTTTGTGGTTCCCGTATGTTTTTTATACAGTGTCTTAACCATAAAGCCGCCCGCGCACTGAGCAACTTGGCCGCGCGGCCAGGTGGCTGCAGCCAATGAAAATGATTAGTGCGTGGTTTTACATAAACGGTAAGCATTCTCGTTGGCTGCAGCGACCTCCCCCCGCGGCCAGGTCGCTCAGTACGCGGGAGGCCTAATTTATTTTGCTAAGGTTGAAACCTTTTAACACACGAATGGGGAGCGAAACCATAGATATCAAAACTTAATTTGGCTAGCTATCCAAGCTTCATAAGTCATTTGCTTACACAAGGATATCAAAGGATATAAAAGGGCACAAGGGTACGAAAGGGCATAAAATAGTGGCAAAAGGATACATAATGGAGGGTAAACAAGGATGATACGAAGCGTTATTCAACGGCAAATACAGGAACCAAGGTTCCCAACTATTTTTTTTTTAATTCGTACCTTTTTTTTTAATATTGAAACATGAACATTGAACATTTCTTTTTACTCTTGGTGCCGTACACCATTATGGTGACCACCAAAATTCCCCTACTCTTTTTTTACGGTACATCGCGCTCTAATTTTGGTAATTGTTCGGTAAAACTATTTTTCGCGTTATAGACTTAATTCGATCGACCCTTTCGTCGTTACGGTTCAGAATACCATAACCTGCGCAAACACTTATTTATTTTTTAAAAGAGATTATTAAAACATATTAAAACGCTACTCACAGCCATAGTGACGCTGCCACCATACTGCGAGATGAGAGAGAAACAAGAAAACCTGATTTTGGCCAGAACATTGGTAAATGACATTAACACTGGCTGGACAAGTTTTTGGTGGCGGTTTCTGTTGTAATATGTTTAGTTGTAGCGAACGTTGCAGCGCGAGCGAGGCACGTAATTTTTTTTTTTTGGGGGGGGGGGGGATGACCATCATTTTCGTGAATTGATTTGCCCTAATTTGCAGATTTCACGTGTTTTTATCTGCAAATTACCTGCAAAATCTGCAAATTACCTGCAAAATCTGTAAATTAGGGTTACGTAAATCAAGGTTCGTGTTCACGAAAATGATGGTCATTTTTTTTTTCAAAATTACTTGCCGCACTCACTGCGGCTAAACATATATCATCAGAAACCGCAACCAAAAAATGTTGTCCGGACAGAGATAATTTCCGTTTACTAATGATCTGGTCTAAACCACGTTTTCGTGTCGTGCTCTCATCTCGCTGTATATACGGCGTGAACCTCACTGTGGCTGTGAGTAGCGTTTTAACATGTTTTAATCATTTTATTTTTTTTTTTTACATAAATAAGTGTTTGCGCATGTTTTCGTTATGATCTTCTGAACCGTAACGACGATCGATAGCGCGAAAAGCAGGTTTTCAGAATAATTATTAACTATACCCTCATCCTGCTATGGTAACCGTCTTTTAAATCTTCAGGTATTTTAATCTTACAGCAGCCACACTAACGTGAATGAAAATTAAATGTGAAATTCATCTACTAAACCCTTCGACGTATCGAAACGCTGTACCGGTAGCTGAAAACATGGCACAATTTTGTTCCATCATCATCCACTACAACGAGATGAACTCTCAAGCAGATTCCGTGTTCAATTTAATCAGAGCGTGCTTTTAAACAATGCTTTATTCTGCTCCTATCCCCCCCACTTTCATCCACCCACGCTTGCCCGTTCAGACCCTACACCTTTCCCGAGTCCTTGGTCTCTTCCTCCTTTCCGAAGATTGGCGTTATCGAACCACCCTGGGTCGCTCTGAACTATAGGTCGTTGTCATAATGGGGTCGCTGAAGTACGAAGTACGACTAAATTGAAATACGACCACTCTGAAGACAATGTGCACTGATATAGTAATAAAGTGAAATCAAGCCAGAATGGTGCACAAAAAAATACACACAAAAAGCGACGTTTCGAGTCGGAATACTACCCGTTTTCAAGCACACTTCACGCAAAAAGCGAGCCAGTGGATCACCCCTGTTGTGTTATTTATGTTTTGACGCTCGCTTTTTGCGTGAAGTGTGATTGAAAACGGGTGGTATTCCGACCCGAAACGTCGATTTTTGTGTGTGTATTTTTTGTGCACCATTCTGGCTTGCGTTCACTTTATTACTGTGTTGGTGCTTTTATCTTTGTGTGCACTGATATAATACACATAATTATAGCTCAGCTTCCACACGAATTGTCTACTGTCATTACGCATTTTGTGTACTATTTGACTCTCAAAGTACACTTTTTTTATTGTCTTAATTTAATTAATAAATGGATAACAACGAAGCATGTGAAAATGCTTGTTATTGCCAGCTATAGTTCACACTTCTCAAGTAAAAACCTGTTATATAACCGAAAAGCCACATTAATCAGTAAGTACATTAAGAATAGGAATCACACACAAACAAGATTATCATCGCTTATAAAATAAATAATGTCGTCGTGGTTCAGGGGTTTGTTAAAATATATATATATACATATATACATATTTATATAAATATGAGCATGAAGGAACACTTCCTGCTTGCTAGAAGCAGGGAGCTTGGATTATACGTAGCTTTGATAAGGTGGCCCCACTCGGTGAATGCGTGTGAGCTAAGCACAGCTATTTCTCGTGGTAAGGTATACACGAGCGAGATTTAGTTAGTGACGTTTTTGCTCCCAAACCAATCCTCGAAGCAGACGACGCTTGGTTTTTTTTTTCGAAACCAACAAAAAGGTTTGTTTCAACTAGCCACTAGTTTTTAACGAAATGAATGAATAATTATTAAATATCTGATCGTTCAATCTTTGCTGAACGTTAAATTACACATTATTAAAACAAAACGAAAAATTCTTACTAGATCACCCGAGACGAGAGTAGCTGACGTAGTTGCGTTGAAACCAAAACAATGGCATGCGTTTACGATGGTAGCTTGTGACGGTTCTCTTCTTCTGATAACAAACGATTCGATTTTCAGTCGCATTGTCGATTGTGCTGGTAGGTTATTGCATTTTAAAACAATTTAAGCAATTAGAGCGGTCCGGCTTACGTTTGATGATGCGTACTCGTTCGTTTGTTGTTTGTCCAATTTTGTGTGAATTCATCGGAAAAATCAAAAGCCAATGATATGCAAGAATCGGCAAAATGGCGCGTAAAATGGGAGCAGAAACGTCAGACGCGTTTGAAGGATACACCAGCTCCCTAAATCTCGCACGGTTTCTCGCGGTACAGCGTAATAGTAAGTGGGTCCACCCTATCAAAGCTACATGTAATCCAAGTTCCCTGGCTAGAAGCTTATCTTCTGTTTGTTTTTTAATGCATTAAACGTCTTAACATTTTGGAAGTTATCAGGGAACTATAGTTGAACATATGACTTGCATAGTAGTTTTTTCGCATTTTCCCGTACAAATTCCTCCAGAATGGTGTAGGTAAAATTGTTCTTCTGACTATTGTACTATGTTTTAATTTATCATTTTTCGTTCGTTTTTAGTGCAAAGTAATATTTTAAAAGTGTAACGTAGACTTTTAAGGTTCTCACCATTCATTAAATTATTTTTTTTTTTTCATAATTTCTTTATAGTTTTTTCCACTGTTTTTAAGATCCGTTATAAAACAGTGTTTTAATGATTCTGTTAAGGGTTTTTTGGAGTTTTTGTTGAGCCATAAATTTCAGTGCCATATCTAAAATGTGCAATGAGAGTCCACAATTCGTGTGGAGGTTGAGTACACAGTGACGTGAACCACCAGTGCACTATGCAATAAAGGTACATTCCACCTGCCTTATAACAGCCACATGCTTGGATCGCCATCCGCGCTTCTTAGCAACGCACCTTTTCGCGAGACGCGGCGTAGTAATACAAGGTCAACTGGGATAGGAGGAACGCAGCTACTTTCTTAGTTGGCCTTAGGCGTAGTCGACAAAACAGCATGAACACAAAAATTGTGTCGTCGCAAACCAGAAAGATTTTTTTCGGCTAGTAGTTACAATTTTTCTTCGGCGATCTACTGGCATAAATAATTTTAATTTCTACCGCATTAGTCTTTTAGATGTTTGATCTCATGGTAATTATTAGCAAACGATTAAAAATTAGTATACATGCACACACACACGGATGAAACGTCATGGTTAACGGTAAGTGCGCACATGATCATGATGCAGGATGCTAATAAATTAGTTCCCGATATTCCACAGAAAATCTCGTAGAACCTTTTAAAACGGATTTTTAGCAAGGGATCGGCTAACGGCAAGTAAATAGAACTTTGGGGCCGTACATACTTGATGTGGAGAATCGAGAAAAATGGCGTTCTGAGGAACGTATACCTTTAAATGTTAATGCCAGTACACGATTTGTGAGGAAACCGAGCTGGTGTGTCATATGTAACATTGCCAAATGTTTAATGACGTATATATCTATAACAGCCACGGTCCTACATTATGTACAATTCACGTCTTCGTTTAGTCTTCTGTCTGTCGTATTCGTAAGTATGTTTCAGTGGGCCTTATTTTCTTTGTTTGACTACGATGACGTCATTCACCAGTACATTCTTCCTTGGTCTTACAACAGCGATCATTACATTGATGGCCAGTTCGACCAATTCAAGCAGCGATATGATGCACAATCCAATCCAAAGACTTATATTGCCACCCAAAATGCCGAGGTAATCTGGAAGCTGCAACAAAAAACGGAAACACATAATTTTACAAGACCAAGAACTCACTAACGTCCCGTTAAAAACGAGGCGTGTTCGACATTATTTTTGTTTTGTTTACATTTTATAATAATAATTTATTTAAAAAAAAAAAACGACTTTCAGTTCATTGGGAATTTTTAAAACTTCTTATTACTACAATTGCAAAGTAAGTTAGAAAAAATCTGAAGTTGTGTTGGTGCACCTCCCCCCACCCTCACTCCTACCTAGTGCCTTTTGCTACGGACCTGTAATTACAGTGAAGTTGTATCTTCATTTGGAACACTTCAAAAACAACCATACGTATTGACGTTCCGCACGGATTAAATTTCATTTCATTTAATTTCATTTCTTTTTTAGTCTTAAAAAATGAAATTAAATTAAGTTAAACTTAATCCGTGCGAACGTCAATACGTATGATTTTTTTTAAGTACTTGCCAAAAATAATCTGTTCGTATACCGTAAATCCTCTAATTGTAGCTGGTCTGTAATTGTATCCCGGTGTTTTCCCATTCTTGAATTAGTAGTAGCCGGTTCAGGGTCGGACTGGGACGTGTGCCAGTGGTAGATGCGCCCTTGACAATAGGCGCCCTGGCGCCCTACGCTTTTTCTTTTTTTTATTATTAATGTTTTAACAGTTTTTTTTAGCGTAAAGATGAACCTAAAAAAATCCATTATATTCTGAAACTATTTTGCTTGGCTTGTTTTCAAGTAAGGTGCTGTGTATCATAAGTTAAGGTAATTTAAGGCAGAGTTTTCAATGTTGAACATTCCACACTGATACGGAGGCCTCATTTTGCAAAATATATACTAGTTATGTTGGGTAAAATGCAGGGCACACTCGCTGTTCTTCCGGTCCGTACAATTGCATCCATTAGGGTCGGCCCATTTGCAATGAAAATTGTAATGAATTTGTTCAATAAAGTATATTTATCTTGCAAAATGAGGTCACCATATCAGCGTCGCTAGCCAAATTCCTTTAAAGCCTAAACTGTCTCCCCCACCCCTCCCAAAAAAGAAAACTTATTAGTTTATGTAATTTCTATTTTTATAAAACGACCAAAGTCCTCCCCCTTCTCCCCCCCCCCCTAACAGCCGGCGCCTTTTTTGACTGTCGGGCAGATGCAAAAAATTGACCCAGTCCAACCATGAGCCAGTCTCTAATTGTATTGTAGCCGGGTCAAAATAGCTTGATTTTGAAAACTTCTTCTTAATTAATGGTTGCTGCCATGTTCAGGTTTATTAAAGCGGAATGGTAAGAGCATTCATGTGATATTATTTACTATTTTTAATGTCAGACACATGTTATACATTCATTGCTACCGTAAATTTCCCTTCTAAATTTTGACGTAGCTGTTCTCTCGTTGTAGTCAGGTCTCTAATTATTAGCCCTGTTAAAAATGGCTTGATTTTTAACCAGTAGCCCGGGCTGCAAATAGAGGATTTTCGGTAATCTAAATCTGGATCATTATTCACACAACGAATGATGGCTTCAAGCCGAACTACTGTATCAAAATTGCGTCGATATTTGACAACACCAACTTACCCCGAAGGCGAACTGCTCCTCTATCTCTTCATAGATGTTGGTGTCGAAATTCACAATTATCACAGCTTCGTTTCTGTAAAGTAACAATTGAGCTAACATCGGTAAAAACACATCATGCATAATGGCCGTATATGCCTGACTGTATATATGTAAACACTGTGCTGTGACGTCATTGGTGCTTATGTATGGGGGTAATCAAGCAGGCCATAGTAACTGCTGGCTTTTCTGATGAACCCTAATAGTACATTAGTAGTACAATAGTACAATAGTATGGGTACATAGTTACTAATAATTTTTATTTACGTTTTTTTTTCATTTATTATGGTTATAAAAACAACCCACCACGAACCAGTTGCAAAATTTTTAAAAAATGTACACATAAAATAATTATTCTTGGTTACACTGTTTAACAAAATTACCTTTTTTTCCTAATTTGTGTTTGTCAACAGATAACTTGAATTCTTCATTTATTTTCAATTGCCATTTAAAAGGACATATCTTCCACTCTATTCTAGCGGCTACGGTGCGTTTGCCATAATCCCGTTTGCCATAACCCTGTTTACCATAATCCCGTTTGCCATAATCCCGTTTGCCATAACCCTGTTTGACGAGTCCCAGGGCCGTAGCCAGCAACCCCGCAGCCCCCGCACGTGTGGGGGTTTTTCTCAGACGAGGAACGCGAAGCGCGGCGAGGCCTTTATACGTGGACTGCGATATTGAGTTTTGTTTACAAACTCGATGTTAGTTCCAGAGAACTGCGTAACGTAAAAAGGTGGTAAAGGTTTCAAATGAAAGCTCCTAATCCTGTGAAAAATCGTAAAAATACAAACAAAGAAAAATCTAAAGTTCAGAATTTAATGAAAAACATGGTTAACAATTGAAAGCTGCCATGAGAGCGAGACTATGGTTACGCGGCCTGAGAACAGTCATTTTGTTGGTTAGCGAAATAAATATAGCCTGTTTCTGAATAAAGCTTTACATTTTGGAATTAGTTAATCATACATGCTTATAATTTCAACAAAATTTTACGCTAGACATGAAAATGACTAGTTTATTTATTTTTTTAAAGTCTGCTTCAGAAGCTGAGTTATATTGTTGAAACACGGAAACGGTAAACCACAAAAAAAAAAAAATGCTGATTGTTAATAAAAAAAATGTTGATTACTGCGTTAAAACGACTTATTTATTAATTTGTTTTAAAACCAAGTAATCATAAAAAAAAAACATTACTTTTCTTAACGGTAGTAAAAAAAATACTTCGAATCGCCACAAAACACCATCTTCGGCATCATAGTTGAGACGCACAGAGACCTAAGTCCAGGTTACATTATGTACGACGAAAAAAAATTTTCAAAAAACTCATTCGCAACCAGGAAAAAACTATTCATTAGGGAATGAGATTTTTTGTTTGTGGGGCGGGAGGGGGGAGGGGTGGAAGGGGGGAATGCGCTTCATTTTAATTTCTGGTGCGGGGGGTATAAACAAATTCCTGGCTACGGCCCTGTTGACGACCGATTTTATGGCAATCGTCCCAGCTCTTCTGCATTTTCCCGTTTGCTTGAAATTATACACTTCCCCTCTTCTGCTGGATTTCCCGTTTGCCATAATTTCCCGTTTGCCATAATCCCGTTTGCTATGCCGACTGATTTGACGACATCATCCTAAAACCCAAATTCCAGAAAGAATGTTCGTAGCCGTCCAAAACCGCTCAGGGATTGTTTATTCCTGGTGCCGAGTTTCTGCGCCATCTGTTGACAAAAGTAGTTACTATTTGTCATTCCAATTAAAATGCGGATCTATGTTATTTAGACATTTTAAAACTTACCTTTTTTTAAATTTCGATGTTAATTTGAATTTTTTTTTTACTTGAAAAAATTTTTTTTCTAAGATGATTTAAAAACAATAAAAATAGTCTAGTCGTGATACCACACATGAACTTTTACTGATACATGGGGCAATATTATGCACTGAACGAAAGTGGACAATTTTCTGAATTTTCAAGCATTTCGAAACATCTAATCAACATTTTCGGATCCCAATATTGGAATTTGGATTCAGAAAAGTGGTAGGCTACCTATGATGCGAAAGTTTAATTTTAGCATTTTTTTAGGGAGGGGGGAGGGCAAAATTTTCCTTTACGGGCAAGCCGAAGCAACACTTTCAATCTGCCCGCTCCCCTAGCCAAAAAAAAAAAGATTACCGTTTTTAAACTTAGGTATGGAAACGGGATTTTTAATTTTTTGCCCACATGAAGTAAGTACGTGTCGTGCTCATTAATTATCCGTTATGTTTTTTTAGGACAAATAGTGACGAGTTTTGTCAACAGATGGCGCAGAAACTCGGACCAGGAGTGAATAATCCATCTATACGTAGTTTTGAATGTTAAGTACATTCTTTCAGATTTCAATTTGAAATGAGAGTTGATATAGGATTTATGGAAACGGACATGTGTGACAAACGGGATTATGGCTACTGGGATAAGATATTCAGGGCTCTCCCGGGATTATGGTAAACGCGATTATGGCGAACGGGGTTATGGCAAACGGGCGGAAGCTATTCTAGCATCCTGCGCGAAATAGCGTTTGCAACATTCACGTAGATCAGAGTGAATGATAGCAAAACCGTTTCATACGAAGGCATAATAGGAAAATGAACGCCTTTGCAACATTTCAACACGTCTGAAGTAATGTTGCTAAACTGAGCCAAACAGGAAAGCCAACCGGAAGCAATGTATCTTTAAGAATATACAGGGTGGGGCAGAAAGGAAGGGCCACCCGTGGCAATCAAAGGTGGTTAATGTTAGGATAATGAGGGGGGGGGGGGCAACTAACCATTAATCGATCACTGACCTTGACTCATATTTTCAAGATCATCGTGATGCTAACTTTTTAACCATGCTTCGCAGAACCCCAGTTTAAATTAGAAACTTGTAGACATTGGCAAGGCATGGTCATTGCAAAAAAAACAGAACGAAATTCGGTACGCTAGTTTAGGAGTTACGAAAATTGCAAGCATCATTTTGTTTGGCTGACCGAGTGGCTTTCCTGCCAAACAGTGAGTGTAAAATTAAGTCCAGTGGTCCTCAAAGTACATGAAGCATGCTTGGAAACAAACAGCAACTGACACACTGATGACTCGACACTAGCTCAACACATCCTGCTACATTACACGTATAAACAGAATGGTGCTGCAAACTACAGCATCTTATGCAAGTTGGCATAGTTTAGTTACAGTGGTCGTCTAGAAAATGAAACTAATGTTTTCTTGCCTCAGGTTAACAGTTCTGATTTTGTTTCAGAGCTGATCACGGTTAATGAATTATGCCAATTTGCGTATGCTGCCAACACCATTATCTACCAATACAATGCGTGGTGTACGAAAGAGCCTGACAGAACAGTTTGGCAGGAAAGCCACTCGGCCAGCACAACAGAATGATTATTGTAATGCCCGTAACTCCTAAACTAACGTACCGAATTTCGTTCTGTTTTTTGCATTGGCCATGCCTTGCCAATTTCTACAAGTTTCTAATTTACACTGGGGTTCTACGAAGCATAGTTAAAAAGTTAGCATCACGATGATCTTGAAAATATGCGTCAAGGTCAGTGATCGATTCATGGTTAGTTGGCTCCCCGTTCGCCTACATACCATGCAAAGTTTCATTATCCTAGCATTAACCATCTTTGATTGCCAAGGGCTGCCCTTCCTTTCTGCCCCACCCTATATATTTATTTATTTACTGTTCATCTTTGACTGTTTTGACTGTTAAGACTTTGAGGTAGATAATAATCTGCATTTTTGCCCATATTTATTTTTAGCAAAAACTTGGAAAATCGTATTTTGCTTTTTATTTTGATGGGCCTAAAACTTTTCTTTCAATTTGTGCTTTCATTTCGTAGTGAAAAATTTTTCCGCAGTATGAAGTTTTCTCTTAGTTGAATTTTTACAAAATTTTTATATAGACTCCCAAAAAGAATTTTGAATATTTTGATATGGATTTTTTTTAAAGTCAATTTAGTTCTGTTTGTTGGCTCAATGCAGTAAATTGTGTACGATTTCACCCAAGGGCCATAAATAATTTGAGAGGTTTAGTATATTTTTTTAAAGTGTAATTTTGATGCGATTCGTCTTAATCCTGGTAATTTGTGCCTAACTTTTTTGACTGTTTATTAGCATTATTTTGTTTTCTTTCTTCGTTAATGTATTCATTTTCGTAGCACCAATTTTGAATTTCATTCAAGTCTTTCTGTAGTTCAGCCATCATCTCTTCGAATTTATTCAATTTAATATAATTAGCCTAAAGTCAGCAAAAAAGTTATGTTTGACGTTCTAAGTTTAATTTTTACCATTACGTAAATAAGAAATAAAATTTGGCCTAGAAAGGTTCCTTAGGGCAGTCCAATTGTTTCTGTTTGCAGTCACTGTATTCATCATCAATGCGAATTTATCTATTAATTTTTCCCTCTCAAACGCTTTCTATAGGTCAATAAAATTTACATGTTTACTATAATTCAAGGTCTTAACAGTTTGTTCATTAAGTTCCGTTAATACCTCGGTTGTACCTTTGCCTTTCTGAAAGCCTATAATTGCTCTTTTACGAATATTTTCTATTCAAAAGAAATGCGGTAACTTTGCAGAAACCGTTTTAAAAATAATTTTACCAATAACAGGAAGAGTTGCTATTGGTCTGTAGGTTTCGACTATTCTCTTACGTGAACTTTAAACATTTTTAGGCCAAACTCCTGTTTCTATTATGCAATTTGTTAATAATGTTATAAATTTTGCCATTATGAAGCAATCACGTCCAGTTGGATTTTTAAATCGTTTATTTATTTTTAATTAAATCACTTTTCTTTTGCTTTTTTGTGTCATTTATTTTTTTCTAAATTTAATTATATCTTTATTTGTTCCCCGCCCCTCCCCCCCCCCCAAAATTGATTCAAAAAAAGTGAATTTTTATTCCTTAGGCATTAAATAAATGACACATTTGGTCAAAAGGACAGCCTTAAGACTAAATTATTTTAATTGCGTATTAAGCCGCCCGCGCACTGAGCGACTTAGCCGCGCGGCCAGGTCGCTGCAGCCAATGAGAATGTTTACCGTTTATGTAAAACCACGCACTAATAATTTTCATTGGCTGCAGCAACCTGGTTATGCGGCCAAGTCGCTCAGTGCGTAGGCGGCCTAACTTGAAGTGTATGTAATTCTGCAGATTATAAACAACCGGGAATTTTTCAGTATGGTCAATGGTTAACAAGTTACAAGCCAAAAACTATTTCTGAAAGCCATTTCCTGCCGCCAAACTTATTGTCCTCCATCACAAACTCCTGTCTGTGAGCAGACATTAATAATTTTTCTTGTGAACTATAATTTCACTAGCTAAAGCCCATGCTACGCACGGGTGGTGTTGAATGCAAGGTTTGCAACACTGGTTAGGTATGGTAGCTCATGTGTATGTCCATGTTCGACCCAATTAAGTTTCTTTAAATTATTGTGCACACTGGCTAACAATCGCTGATTTTCGTTCCCTTAGCTCGCTCAATTTTTTTTTTCGTTCCGCAAAAAGATTCTTCCAAAGAAATTTCGTTTTACGGTGTCGATTTCGATTTCGTTTGCTGTGGCGCAGGTGTTTCGTATTAGGCCCCCTGTAGCAGAAAATGCTGGACCAGTCTGCGACGAACATAATGAGCACCCAAAAATCTGCAGGGTAACTGTTAAAACACCGTATTTCAGGTACTTTTCTTCTTCTTTTTTAAACACAGTACAGACTTACAGAGTATTGCACATTGCATTTATTGCAGACACCGAGACAAAACGCCTCAGATGTTATTTTTTTCGTACAGGATGGTATTATGGCAAAATTATACACTTTTATGTTTAATCCAGAAAATTGACTTTTAACTGGTTTCTTTATTCATCACTTAAAAGTCAATTTTCTGTCATTGATACAATTTACACGTTTAGTTTACGATACAACTAGCCAGTAGCCACCACATGCAAAGGGAAACTATTTAAAACATGGTAGACAACTTGCATTTGCAGCAGTTCTGGAAATGACTTCTGAAATTAAATGATTGGCAATTTAGTTTATGGCGCTGACATTACTGTCATTAGTGTCAATAATAAGATGCTCCAAACTTCGATATTAGGACAGCTTTCAAAAATTTCCTGGTATTTTTGTAGCCAGTTGGTGGGCCGTTTAGGGAAATGATTCTATCTACTGTGTCCACTTCAGGGTCACTCCCACGCAAAACTTCCTTTTCATCGTCATTTCATAAGTATGGTGCGAATGTTTTGAATCATGGGTTTGGACAGAGGGCAAATAACCACCCGCGTTTTCGACCTGCAGCAACGGAAACAAATCTGCGACGTACGGCACCCGTCACCGTCTTTCTGCTACTGGGATTAGGCCTAAACGACATTTTAGTGGCGCTAATACACCGCGTTAAACATACACTAACCGAAAAGCATCTTCGTGTTTCCGTAAAGATCCGATGATTAACGAAGATGACGTCGTTTCCCTAATATGGGCATAATGAGAATGAAAGCGAAATCGCGTCCTCTGAGCGAGATATACTGAATAGATCTGTGGTTTGTTTGTCGGTGATCAGTCAGAAACGAGTGAGTAAATCTTCGATCTGTATAATTACTGAAGCAGAATGTCGACATAAGTCGGCATGGTGCTCATTTTGTGGAAAGAAGACAAAAATTCTCAATATTAAAACAAGCTCTTGTGATATTACTTGTGGTTATACTTACTGATAATCATGCTCCTTAATTTGATAATTTCCTTTAACTGGACGCGTCGATGCTAATTTAGCCTTCTTATTGCAAGCCTGAAAAGTGAAAGTGGTAATATTCTTAATAACAGGGGTCAAAGAAGAGAAAAAAAAAGGAAAATCAAAACAATGTCGGTGTATGTCGAACCCACCGGGGAAAAAATAGAAATATCTGTTCTGGTAATAACTTTCGTGGTAGTTTCGATGATTAGAATATCTGGAAATCACGAACTCGAACTAAGGGGTGTGGTGCTGCTAAAAATATGTATCCAGGTTTAAGTATGATTACGAGACAGAATAGTTACTGTCGACGTAGAAATGCTGTAGGTGCACTACTTTAGAATAAAAAAAAAACTCTAGTGTTATAATTTTTTTTAATAAGGTACGAACGGTGTAATTATCTCGGAGTCAATGAAAACTAAAGTTTGGTGCATTGAACAAAATGTGAATTAAACCCTCATTACGTTTACATGACCACTTCGAAGCGCTTCAGATGGATGCACATCGGGAGCTTGTTACCGTGTAGGTATTGTAGTATAAACACCCGTTCGTGGCGCTCTCTCCTATGTGGCGATACAGAACACGAAGCGCTTTACAGAGGTGATTTGGGAGTCAGATGCGCATTGTCTTTATGCGCGTAAACACTCGCAGTCACATTGAGACGTTGGAAAACGCCTGATATATATGGCGGACACAGCGCCCGCGTAATTTGTGCTCGTGCCACTCGAATTTTAGGCCTACCAATGGAAAATAAATGTACATGACCAGAAAAAACCCGCTAAGACTTGCATACGTTTGGATACTTGGGTTTAAGCTGACCCATTTAATTACATGCAGAGGTAGAACAGCGTGGGACGTGTCCTCTATTCGACAAACGGAGGCCAGGTAGGTAAGGGTTTTTGAGTGCTCTGGCACGAATCGCATTCTTTAGCGGAATGGCCCTGATGCGTCTTGTAAACAGGAGCCGTTTTTTGATGCGCATTTCAAAGCGTATCGTTAAAATGCGCTTTCTTGTGGCCATAAACGTAGTGACAGATTCTGACTTAAATCTATTTTTCGAAATCAAGTCGGTGTTATGTATTGTCGCAACATGTCTACGGAGCTCGCGCGGCATTAACCGAAGTGGAAGATACAACTGCTTAGTGGCAGCACGTGGAATTATGTTGGGAAAAAAGAGAGAACATTTTCGGAGTAAGGAATGTGGTAAGAATAGCGGAAGGATACACGCCATCGTGCACGCTAAGCAGTTGCATTCTAATCCTGATATATCGTATAGGACAGCGAACTAGCCTTGCACGGCCACTCAAGACGAGACACGGACAAAATGGGCACGAATGGTTTTTTTACTTCGCTTAGTCTATTCCACAGTCAGAAATGCAGGTATCACAAACTCGCCACCTGTATACGTGCAGCTTCATGCTAAAGGAAATAGTCCCTGTTTAAACTACTAAAACGAGGCAAAGATATACGTTAGTGCCGACACTAAAATTACCACAGGATTACCAAAGGTTTCTGTGGTAATTTTAATTTCGACATTAACGTATCTCTGCCTCGTCATGATATTTTAAACTGGGACTATTTCCTTATGCCGCTGAACATCCTTATCGCGTGTTTGTGATACACCTGCAGTCTAATTGTGGAACAGACAATAGGAACCACTGACAAATCCAGACACAATGAGATATAACATCGGATCAGTTCGCTGCACTAAGACTGCACCCTACAGCAGAACTGCAACTGCCCCAAAAGTTGTTTAATTCAGAAGAAAGACACAGTACACCGAAATCCGTTCGCATTATTCCACCGAGCACTCGCGGGGGTAGGCGACCATTTTTCAGACAACGCAATTTTAGTCTACCAGCAATCGTTGCCATGGTCTTTCCAGCCGTTTCGGCTGTAGACAACACTAAAAAACAAAGAAAGGTAGTGGTGCCCCCTGTCTAAAACAAAAGTAAGGAAGCACTCCCCCGTGCTGCCCCTCCAATGCACCAGTGCTAGTACGTCACTGCCAGAATCCTGTCTGGCCAGGTACAATGGCCGCACCCTGGTATGGTCTGTTTCCCGATTAGAATGAAGATGATAATTCACAGGACACGTCGGCCGAACAATTTGACTCTTGCGATGTGTGGTCTTTAGGTGACCAACATAAAGTTGCATACATAATGTTCCAGGAATTTATACAACCCCATTTCCAAGTCCAGTTTATGCAAGTTCATGGCTTGTAACAGTTTTAAGCGTCCAATAAGCAAATCAGCAATAATTTATAAAGGTAAAAAAAAAATATTCTTTGCTCCGAAACTTACAATATTGCTTAGTTCGTTGCTGTCTCTGGTGACTTGATATTCTCTTCGCCTGAAAAAAATATAACAGTTCGGTTAGACAAAGTTAAACAGATTAAAAAATGCGCGAAAAATGTTTTTTTGTTTGTTTTTTTAACAAAAGCCAAGAGAACAATAAAATGAAAAAGATCCAATAAAAACTGTCAAAATACAGACTGACCAATGGTAGGAGTGCATGTAGAGGACGTCTGCTAAGAAGTGAGTTTCAATGGATTTTTGTGTGCTATAGACTACGTCTCACCTCACGAGGAATTTTCAAATTTTAAAGGCTTAATGAAAGAATAGCTAATTCGGCATGAGTTGGTGTGTTGGCTAAAAATTAAAAACAACCGGACTACTTTTTCCCAGTTTGTCAACAGCTCGATATATTGCCAGTTCGCTACCTGTATTCGTTTGCAGAATTGGTTAAATTTTAAGAAAAAACATACCGAACTCACCTTTGCGTTTGCCTTCCCATGTGAGCATCTTATATAAGATCTTGTAAGATCCTTTAAGTTCTTACAGGGATCCTGTATAAGATATTGGTACAAGATCCTGTAGGATAAGATTAGATGCAAGATCCTATAGGATCTTGGTACAAGGTCCTGCAGGGTCTTACAGGATCTTAGCAGGATCCTACAGGATCTTGTACCAAGATCTTACAGGACCTTACAGGATCTTGTTATTTTTGCTCTTCCTGTAAGAACTTAAAGAATCTTAAAAGAACTTAAAGGATCTTAAAGGATCTTACATAGGATGCTCACATGGGAATTGCCATGAATTAACAAAGTGCAGGAATGAATCACTATATTATGTTTTGCAACTAAAAGTTTTAAGACAACGACTATGTAAATCCAATTTCTTCATTCGGTAGCAATTTCGTAACAACTGGTCTGTGAACGTCAAAGAAATTTGCACACGTTTCAGAAACGCCTGTTTGGGTAAATGGCGTGCACAGGAGGGGGGCAAATGGAAAGTTGCCCCTGCCCTGTTCGCAAAATGCCGCTTTTGTACAAAAAAATAATGATCTTTTTGTACCGACGTGTACCGCGACGGTGCCTGAGAAAGGGCCTAAAGTCCTGAGAATGGCCAAAAAGGGTAAAAAAAAAGGCCTAAAAAGGGCACAAAAGGCTAAGAAAGGGACAGGAAATGGGTGAAAATTCTGATTCCCAAAAAAATCCCCCAAAAAATGTCATCTGTGCACGATACTGGTTTGGGTTATCATTAATCTGAACAGTAGTAGCTTGGAAAGCATGTTCATCATTGCGAGCTGAACATTCCGTTCTACTGCTTTCTGTTTTTGGCTCGAATGTATGACATTTTGCTTTGCCCGTTTGTCTCTGATGTTCCGCACTTACGGCCAAACGCATGAACCGATTCGAATGAAACCTTGCAGGAGTACTCTTTAAAGTAGGACTGAACGACGTATGCAGTTAGGCCGTATGAAAACGTCGACTCGAACAAACTTTGATAACAACGTTCTTCGACATAAGGCTGAACGACATTATCTACTTGCTTTTATACCAGTTAAAAGAATATACCTCCCAGCGCCATTTTTTCTCGATCCTCCACATCAAGTACGACCCCAAAGGTCTATTTACTTACCGTTAGTCTTTGCCTTGCTAAAAATCCGTTTTAAAATGTGGCGTCTAAGGAGATTTTCTGTTGAATATTACTAACTTTATTTACGTTCGTTCCTAACATATATGATGCATCGCGCGCCTACAATGACCTTGAAGTTTTATCTACGTGTGTGCAGTATTAATTTTAATCGTTTGCTAGTAATTACTTTGAGGTCAAAAAACTAGAAGGCTAATGCAGTAAAAATTCAAATTAATTATTCCAATAGATCGCCGAAGCAAAATTATAAGACACGAGTCTAGAAAATTATAAATTGTGATTTTAAAATACGAGAATCATTCCGGTTTTTGACGACATAATCAATGGGTTCACGCTGGCTGGACTATTACGCGCAATGCCAACTGAGACAGTAGCTACGTTTTACGCTGCGAGGAACGAAGCTATCGTCTCAGTTGACCTTAGCTGTGGTAAATACGCGGATGTGATCGTCGCGTGGGTGTTGTGAGGCAGGCGGAAGGTTATAAGGCAGGCTGGATGCTGCTTTAATAAGAATACAGAATTCCGTACGGTTTAAACTAGCGTCCAAAAAAACAGTTTTTGGATTCTAACTTGTAAACCGTTCATCAGATCGAACACAAGCCGCTTAAGAATATTAAATAAAAACATATTCACGATCTTTGAACGATAATTTAATCTATTGCTTAAAAGGGGGATTGCCACCATCAAATGACAGGCTGCAGCATCTACGTATAGCCATTTACTGATATCCAGTTCTGTCTAACCCCCACTTTCAACAGGCAAAGGAACACACAAATATATATTTTTTTAATGAAACAAACAAGCCACGTGTCTCCTTAATTACTGAGTGTAAAGTTGGTGCTTCCACGTGCACCAGAGAGCAAGCGATAAAGTTAAGCCTAAAGACATTTCTATACATCGACCATTTTGAAACAAAGATTTTGAGCAGTGACACGACGTAGTATTATTGTATATAACTCTATGCTGGAGCCTTAATGGGTTAGCTGCAAGGGGCACTGCGTAGAGAAACAGAAGGGCGTCATACTGAAGCCGATGCTGTGAAGAGTGATTTCTTAGACCTAAAACGCGCGATTTTTGTTGTTGGAGAAAACAACGTTATTTTAAGCCTAAGAAATACGCTCTCCCGTTGTTTTTCCCTCCATTTTTATGTAGTGCACCTTGTAGTTATTACCTCCAAAACCCATACTTGGAGCCAATATGGCGCAAATGTCACTGCTCTATTGTCAGTGATATCGTTAACCTTCACCGCTTGCTCTCTGGTTCACGTAGACGCATCAACTTCACATTAATAATTAAGGAGCCACGTGGCTTGTTTGTCGCGTAAAAAGAAATTTCTTTGCGCATCCCTTCGCTTGCTGAAATCAAGTGCTACATAGAACTATATAATGCTAGACGGCGCTAGATGCTGCAGTCTGTCATTCGGTGAATAGAGCAGCGTTAAGTGACATCATATTGGCTACGAGACACCATTTGGAGGTAATAGCTACAAGGTGCACTAGATTAAAATGTAAGGGGAAAATGGCAATTCTAGTCAAGACAGTGCTTTGAGAGCGGATTTCTTAGGCTTAAAAAAATGTTGTTTTCTCCAACAACAAAAATCGCGCGTTATAGGCTTGAGAAATCCAGTCTAATGTCATTGGCTTCAGTAAGAAGACCTACTTTTCGCCCTACAGTGCCCCTTGTAGCTAACCCAGTTACTGGCTCCACCATAGAGTTATACACAATAATACTGCGTTGTGTCACTGCCCTATAGGTTTACTTGCACGGTATAGGACATTTGCATATTTCCATATTGACGAGTGTCTTAGGCATACAATCTGAAAAGGAAAAAAAAATAGGATGTATCAATATTCTGCGATTGTAGTCTTGAGTAAAATGTGACCGGTGTTTTGTACTTTTGTCCCCAAAATGGCGTCTTCTATTTCAAACACATAAACGCCTTTCATGATCTAATGATCTTTAGGTAATGGCTGAGGTCAATTTCATGCTAGCATTTGTTTGGCATAGCGCTCGTATCTTCCGTTGCGAAATGAAATGAGATACGCACAACTCATTTCGCATATTCGCAGTTAAGATAGCATTCTTCGTGGCTAATTGCAGGAATGTCTCTTCCGAGCTGTTTGCATATTGCCATTCCATTGGCTGTTGATTTTGCTGCCTCCATTGACGGCACATGCGCAGAAGTTACACCGAAACGGCGCTAGCTGGGCTCTAGCTGGGTTGTAGTGTGCCTGCCTCCTGTGACGTCACGTAATGAGCCGAGGAGTGACCAACCTTACTATATACAATCGTTCCATCTATCTTGGCTAATTGTTACGGAAAACAAGCGAAACTGTGCGCCACTCACAATTCTAGTGAACCGAATTGTATTGTATGTATGTTTCATTTTGTTTTATCGGATATTTTATAGTTTCCTTTAATTAACTATGTTTTTTTTTAAATTCGTAAATATTGTTTGGTACAAATGAAAGCGCTTTAAATGTATGCGATTTGATAATGATAGTGACTATTGACACTTGCCCACAAAAGCAGCGACACCACTGTTCGCAACGTTTTTTTTTGCGGCCATCGTTGGAATTTACTTTTAATTTCGGCAATAGCCGCGCAAAGAGAAAGCGAAGTTTTGCTATTTTCAACATTAGAGGCGATTGTTTCAACCATTTTCACGCATTTATTACAGATTTAATTAAAATTTTATAAATGATCGGATGATTCAGTGGACATTTATAATAGATATGTAAAGTTTTAAATTTTTAGCTACCTATTTATCCTTCAACTGCACGGTTTTCACAGAAATTCCAGCACAAAAAGCTTAATGGCGCGTCGACAGATAGGTCATTAACACCACAACTTCCTAATATGTTTAAAAGGCTTAACGTTAGAAATTCGACACGTCGTCCAGTTAGTCACCAGTCGCGCTGCGAACACCCCAAAAACGAACTGCTCTAGCATGGGGACTGAACTATGAAAGGTACTCGTGATGCGTGATACGCGGATTTTAAACTTAAAACATTGCAGTGACACTAAATTCTTAAAGTTTAACAACAATGGCTTCATGCTTGGTACCTCTTTGTTCACTCGACGACAAAACAAAGCCTCCGGAGGTTTATTTTCATGAATTTGAAACAGAAGAATAACCAAGGTACGCGTATATTGTACTCTATAATTACTACGGCGTTTTCTATTCTCATTAAAAATATGTTAAACGATCCTTTGACCTATAGCAGTAAATCGTCCGAAGACTTCAAGGGTAGTAACCGTTACCTTAAAATAATGTTCGTTTAGTGCTGCAACACCGGTAAATCTAATAATGATAAGATCGCCTAGTTTTTGTGCCTCCCACTTACACTAATCTGTGCTGTGATTTGGGGTAGTTCGTTCTTCGTGTTTTCACTGCAGCGTACCTCTTGGACAACGTGTCTCGCATGATACGTGACACCGAGCGTCAAGCCTTATACATAACAGGAACCTATGTTAGCAGCAACCTCAGTTACAGTGCAGTGGCCCGGGGTGCCGCTACGCCACGCACTACAGAGATGTTAACCAAACCCCCAAATCGAAATCTTATTATGTCTAAGTCCTACATTATGAATTTATATTCTATTGGGATGACGTTCCCGGGACTAGCACGGTCAGCGAATTCCAGATCACAACTTAGATGCTCCTGCGACCTGAGTCATCTCTCCAAGGCCATAATAAAGACTTCTATACCTGCTGGAAGACTTGATATTCGTGGCCATTACCGGACCTAAGCATTTTTTTAGTGTATGATTTTAGCTGTTGTTCTGTTGTGTTTATAACTTCTTTATGATTTACTGCAATTTGTGTTTGTTTGTTTGATTCTATGTAAGCAGGCATACGACAGAAAAAAAAGTGCACATTAGAATAAAGTATTGTCACAGTAATAATTATCATAACTACCAACCTGAATCCACGTCCAACTGTTTCCCAGCTTCGTACTCAGGCGACTGAAGCGGCATCTTAAAATATGTGGTATTGCATTCTTTTCCGGCGTAGTCTTGGTAACAAGATTTCATACAAGCCTGAAAAAGATTTAATGGGTATGTCACATTTTGTTGAAACTAGCCAGATCGTTGTCTACGGTCGCTCTGCTTCTGTCGATTCTCGCTTCTCATGAAGGAGATTTCCTCGTGACGATATTCGGTTATTTACAGACGTTGTGACCCCATAACAAAATACGGCACCATTAGTCAATTAGTGTCGTCCCCGACTTAAAATGTTAGTTTTGCAACATCCACCTGTTATTTGGTGTGCCGAGCCTTTGGTTTTTAAGTGTTGTTGAGATGACAAATGCTGATTTTAGCTCACTTCGCTCGCTCAATCAGTGTGGACCGTTCCTCAGATATTTGAGGGACTCATTTATCTTGAGCCTGCCTATTTGATTTGTATATTTGGATTGACCAGTAGTTGTCTAGTGGACACTTTTCCCACGTCCAGGGCCGATGAGTTTGCCCTATCCAGAAATAAAAATAATGTAAATGTTTGTTTTTGTTTACTGTTTTGTTTTGATAAGCTCCTTAGTTTTCTTTCTATATGTGTAGCCGACTTAGCGTCCATGCTTAAAAGTATAACAAAAACGAACAATTACAAGGACCTTCGGTCTTTGAATTAAAGGAATTTCTCGTTCGTTCATTGCGTCGAGTTAGGGCCTAACAATTAATTATTTATACTAATGTTCTTAACAATCCTGATTAATTCTGGGAGTAAAGCCCCCTTCTCTCCCCGATAAAAGGATAAAAACAATTTGTATTGAATAAAAAAAAATAAGAAGCTGGCTGCCATTAAGAATATTTCTCAAAGTAAACTTCCTAGAAGAGTGTTCAGTTCAACGCCTTAAATTTACTGAAAATGCCTAAGCTTTCTGTTCATTCTTCATTATTTTTCCTTCCTAAACAAAATAGCCACAGATAATCGCGTGGCTTTAGCCTGGTTTGGGTCATTGATTGCGTAAGACCAGCTGACCAAACCAACAATGCCTTATACAACAATAAATATTACTAATGACAACCAACTTACATTACCAGAAACCCAAAGAGCAGTAGTAAACCACTTATAGTGTCCGCGGCCTATCTTGAGTTTTCCGCAGAACGAACACAGACAATCGATTGTACGTTTTCAGTAGCAGAGTGCCTTGTTGATATCCAAGATGGTTGCAAAAACAATGGCGACCATCGATTTAAGCCAGCCCATCCAGGAAGACGTAGCCGCTCTCAAAATACCTGCAGGACTCAAGATATTCCGCGCGCACAATAATCATAAATAATAAACTGTAGCAGTTACAAAATCAATGCCCATATCTGCTCGTACAGCACCAGAAAACGAACACTGCCAGCAGCACCCGCAGCGTAGGGCAATACAGGGTCATAGGACCACTAAGTGCTATCAATATTGAACTAACAATAAATAAGCAATAAAGTTTTGATATATTACTTCGAGAGAGTATAGGTACGGAGATTCGTTTCTGTAATAACGACTACGTTTGCGGTAGCTTTGGTCCGTACTGTCGACGCAGGATGGCGCTCCAGACTTAGTCTTTCTCTTGATCGACATTATTTCGTACTATAAGAAAAGAAACAACAGGTCTCATTTAAAGAAAAAAAAAATCGACAAGATAGGAAGATTGCATAGGGTCAGGGCTGGATTTCTTAATCCTAGTCCCACTAGGCCTAGGCTTAGGGCACGTTCACGCAACCACTCGCTTTTGCATTCTCGCAGCTAGAAGCTAGAAATCATCTCAAATTCAAACATGGCGGCGGTTTTATGTCTGCCGCCTCGCAACGAAAACAGCAAATAACGTGAGTTCAGAAGCGTTTGGGAAAATTGTTTCGTCATGAGGAATTCTTTATATTATTGGCACGAATTATAAGACTGCAAGTATTTACTAAAACGATGTCGGATTTAGCTAATCCATTTAGTGTTGTTACCATGACAATGTGACCTTTGCCATCGCGATTGAGTTCTAGCTGCGAGAATGCAAAGGCGAATCGCTGCGTGAACGCGCTCTTACAGGCTTAAGTTACAGCAGGATATTTTTAGGGACGGCACGTAACGAGGCAGAGCTGCCAAATAGCAATGCTTAATTTTACGATTACTTATCACTTTTTTCTAGGAAGTTTGATCCCCCCCCCCTCGGGTCCGCATTAGTAACACCAGTTTAACACACATGGCATTGCCCCACCTGAAAATATGTAACATTTTCTTACACCCCCCGCCACCACCAATTGTATTCCATGTTGTTTTATGAATTCGTTTTTACAAGGTGTACTTAGTATACTTAAAGGCCGTAATGACCAGTGATTTTGGAAAAAAAAAGGAATTTCAAGGGTTAAAGATAAGTTAGAAAAATGTTGGTTAGATCATTTAGCGAAAATTAGTCTTTTACATAAAACTTTGTTATACTCACCTCTACCCATCATAAAACATGGTAACACATTTGCTCAACCTTCCCTCACCCCCTACAGGTGTTCGTAGTTTGTGAATGCTTCGTCCCTTTATGAAAAATAAACGGTGATTTCCAACTGATTATTGTTCGGGATAACCGCCTCTTCTTCATCACGGATATCTATTACTACAATCGATTGTATGTTTTTGGTAGCAGAGTGCCTTGTTGATATCCAAAATAGTTACAAAAAACAATGGCGGCCGTCGATTAAAGCCGGCCCCCACCAGGAAGACGTAGCCGATCATAAAATACCACAGGACTCAAGATAAGCCGCGCACACAATACTACATTTTTCGCAGCAATTAATATTGCTAATTTAATGCAAGACGCAGCGACGGCAAGGGCTAGGTGTGAAAGAGTGGACCACACCACTCAACCAGCGTGGCGAACGTGGATAGTTTGTGGAGAGCGGCGGACTCGTGTATCAGCACATATTTCTGATTGACTACAGTCAGCAAAACAAGCATGAAACAAGAGAGACTCCAGAAAGCACGTCATCGTGAATTGTTGAGTGCTGACAGTGGCATATACGAACATGCCTCTGTTGAGAATAAATGGCGGAGGCCGGTCCACCCAACAAAAGGTGACGGAGCGGCCCTCCCTCAGGAAAAAAACTGTGTGGAAGCCCGCCGCTCATGTGCGCTCCCTGCACGACTACACCACTGGGCACGATGGCCGAAAAACTTCTGAAGACGGCAAGGTGGTCTAGGGGCTGAGGAGGGGGCAGGTTACGAATACTCAATCATAAACGTTTTCTGATTTCTACCTATTAAAGGAGTGAGGAACAGCTTAAAGAATTAGTCCGATAGTTTTACGAGGCAGTGATGAATTAATGTTGAAAGTGAAATTATCATAGGTGCATTATAGGTCCAACGTAAATAATTCCATTGAGAATTTCCCTGACAGAAATTTGCTTTCTTGATCGTGTACTAAATTCTTCCAATCACACCCGGCTTATAGTGGTAACACTTCAGTGGCTTTCGAAGGCTATTAGTGGTGTTATCACTGTAAGTCGATGTTCATTGGCCATGATTCTTTGCAGCATTACCAACAACTAGGTGCTGCCACTGTGTGTTTCCTGTGTGCCGTTTTTAACTTTTTATCTTTCAAATGAAGACAGGGGGAAAAATTGTTCTTTAACCCACAAAATGATATTTGAACTCTTAGGTGGGTAGTGCTTCGTGTGTTCCACTAGATACTGGTGCATGCCAAGAGTACAGGAAGTTCCGTACAAACTGTTTTATCACCTCATGCATTTACATGAAAATAAAAATTATCATTCAACACAAACCATGCTTTTACCATCAGACAATGTACTAAGAATTTTACAGTTCCCGTACTTCACTAGTACGTATAAAACACGTTGACACACACAAGTTACCCGAAGAGCAACAGTTATTTCCGCTCTTTGCCCTCCAAACACGTCTAAAACTTCGGCAGAATCCATGAGCGGTGCTGTTCCTGGATTATGTTCGTGAACCATCGCCTTATTCCTGGGTTGAGTCGTCAGCCAATAGCCACAGGGATTTAATCGAAGATGCAACATAAATTCTAAAAAGATTAAATTAAAAAAAATCTATTAATAAGGTCAACAAGCGAAACGAGCACGGCTTGCTGTCCGAATGCGTGGCCTATGGCTGGGTAAAGGCGTATTTATGTAACACGACCCTATCGCTTGTTGAGAGCTAATTGCTAGTCTAATGTTAGGGCATGGACGTATCTATGCAACAAGACCTTCTCGCTGGCCGAAAGCTAATTGCTAGTCTAATGTTAGGGTAAAGACACGTTTAAGCAACAAGATCTTCTCACTGGCCGAAAGCTAATTGCTAGTCTAATGTTAGGGTACGGGCGCATTTATGCATCAAGACCTTCTCGCTGGCCGAAAGCTAATTGCTAGTCTAATGTTAGGGTAAAGACACGTTTATGCAACAAGATCTTCTCACTGGCCGAAAGCTAATTGCTAGTCTAATGGTAGGGTACGGGCGCATTTATGCAACAAGACCTTCTCGCTGGCCGAAAGCTAATTGCTAGTCTAATGTTAGGGTAAGGGGGCGTTTATGCAACAAGACCTTCTCGCTGGCCGAAAGCTAATTGCTAGTCTAATGTTAGGGTAAGGGGGCGTTTATGCAACAAGACCTTCTCGCTGGCCGAAAGTTAATTGCTAGTCTAATGTTAGGGTATGGGTGCATTTATACAACACGATCTTTTTGCTGGCCGAAAGCTAATTACTAGTCTATGTTAGGGTAAGGACGCATTTATGAACCAAAACCTTTTCGCTGGCCGAAAGCTAATTACTAATCTATGTTAGGGTAAGGGCGCATTTATGCAACTAGACTTTCTCTCTGGCTGAAAGCTAACTGCTAGTCTAATGTTAGGGCACGGGCGTATCTATGCAACAAGACCTTCTCGCTGGCTGAAAGCTAATTACTAATCTATGTTAGGGTAAGGGCGCATTAAGCAACAAGACCTTTCGGTTGCCAAAACCTAATTGCTACCTGTAACAAGCCCTTCTCGCTTGCCAAAAAATAATTGCGACTCTAATGTTACGGTACGGGCGTGTTTATGCAACGAGACCTTTTCGCTGTCCGAAAACGAATTTCTACTGTAATGTTAGGGTAAGGGTGCATTAACGCAACAAAACCTTTTGCTTGCCGAAAACTAATTGCTAATCTAATGTTAGGGTAAAGGCGCACTTATGCAACGAGAACTATTCTCTGGCCGAAAACTAATCGCTGCTGTAATGTTGGGATAAGAGCACATTTATGCAACAAGAACTTTTTGCTGGCTAAAAGCTAATTGCTGCTCGAATGTTCTTAATTTACGACAAGTTTTCAGTTTCTTTAAACGAATATGGAAAGACGGAAACGATTAAGAATACAGAAGAAAGAAGAACAATTCGTTAAAACATTACTACAACATTGTCGTCATTTTGTGCTGTTTCCAAATTTGCCTATTCTCATAATAGTTGTGATCAAACGACAGTAGAAACATACCGCCTTGGAGCGAGATCTCAAAATTTGACGTGGAGGCCATTTTGGGTTTAGCGATTCGAAAACAAAGCATCGAATGCCAGCAGTCTGAAATCATTCCTCCATTTTGTAGCGTCAAAGTTCTGGTAATTAATCATCTTGTTGACATAAATCGGCATTGACATAAATACTGCGTGCGTCATACTCACGTCGCGAGCCATGAGGAGAGGATCTCCATTCGTATTGTTGCCATGGTTACTAGGTACAAACTACTCGAAAACCACCTGCTCCATTAAAGCCAAGAAGCAACTAACGAATGTATATTAAGTAAGTAAAAGCTAGTGAGCGAGAAAATTTAAGTTGTAAGTCGTTGCATGAACGTGCCCAAAGTGTCACATTTCCTCTTTGCTCTGCCACACTGTTGTCGACTTAGGCCAACATGCCACTTCCTGATTGCTTCAACACAATTTTTATGGGTTTCTTTAATTCAGGAAGCTTATTTTTAAAATAGTGTCATCAGATTTCACCTCCCGAATGTTTGCGAAGCCATGCTAACTATTTCATGGAGGAAATAGCATCTGATGTGAAAAGGTACGAAATTTGGGTAGATCAAACGCCTAACAACAATTAGATACATCGGGCAACGACAGTAAACCAAACTTCACACGTCTTCCATTCACACAACTGAACTGTCGCTGTAAAAAGTGTAACTTTACCCCTTAAAGATACACTCACTCAGTGGTAAGGGCAAGGTACGCTACCTGACATCTTTGTCCCTGCTGACTGATTCAGGTAGAACTTTAACTTCAGTATTTACAGTGACTTGGGTTACACTTGAATATAACAATCAATTGTAATTAATTATTTTCAAAATAATGGGTCTTCTTTTCTAAAGTTGCATCTCAGTATTAATTTTAAAAATACCACAATTTAAGAAGCGCAGGTGTAAGTGGACGGAACCACCATCGTGTCAGTCGTGTCAGTTGACGAATGAGGGTGGAAAGCTGAGTAATCCGGAGTATCCAGCCAAGCAAGGAGGGACAGAAAATGATTCAGAAGCCGAGTTTTGGAGAAAGTTATACAAGTTGAAAATAGGTTAGGCGTGATGCCAGAAGGTCAGTCTGACTGTGAATGGCTAAAGCTCATTTACGGTGGTAGTTTGAATCGTCCGGGGAAAGAAGAATTAGATTACTACACTGGGTAGTGCACCTGGGTGCCCACTAAAAGTTATCCCACTACAAGTTATCCTGCTAGAAATTATCCCGCTAGAAGTTATCCTGCTAGAAGTTATCCCGCTAGAAGTTATCCCACTAGAAGTTATCCCCCTAGAAGTTATCCTGCTAGAAGTTATCCCGCTAGAGGTTATCCCGCTAGAAGTTATCCTGCTAGAAGTTATCCCGCTAGAGGTTATCCCGCTAGAAGTTATCCTGCTAGAAGTTATCCCGCTAGAAGTTATCCCCCTAGAACTTATCCCACTAGAACTTATCCTGCTAGAAGTTATCCCGCTAGAGGTTATCCTGCTAGAAGTTATCCTGCTAGAGGTTATCCCGCTAGAAGTTATCCCGCTAGAAGTTATCCTGCTAGAAGTTATCCCGCTAGAAGTTATCCTGCTAGAAGTTATCCAGAAAGAAGTTATCCTGCTAGAAGATGTCACTGCACAAGAAACTTTGTGTAGGAATAATATTTATGAAATGATTCTAAGTACAATAGACGCAAAAAAAAACTCTTTTGCCGGCAGGTACGTTGGCAATCAACGGGAACTGGTGCCGTTTAGTGGACCGTTGTGTGCAGTCGATCAAGCACTGTAATCACTGGCTGCTAGCCTACTTGCAGGATACCACCATCGCATGAGGTTTTGTAAATTACGGTGGTGGTCCAGTCACTCACGAGAGTGAAGTCCAATGCGGATGGATTAAGACATTGTAAAACAAATGTGCGACGTGTCCTATTATGATGGATTACAGCCAGTGTCGGATTGGGAACGGTCGGGTCTCCCCGGGAATGTACTGCAGGTGCCTCGGGGCCCCTCACACGGAGGGGATGAGGGGCTGGCCGTGGAGGTCAGGGGAGCACTGTAAGCTCCCCCAGCAACCCCGGCAAGCTACCTTATTTTTAAGAAATCGGTTACTTTGAAAATCTGTCCTGAATCGTACGAAATCGGTTCAATTTTTGCAAAAAAGTCACAAGAGGCTCTTATATTGAGTATGTAGGGGAGGGGGAGGATGCCGAGCACTGGTCCGTAGCTTATTTTGAAAAAAAAACTAGCAAGAAAGTGAAACGTTTTCGTGCTTCTTAAAGATGCAATTTTAATACAAATTCATTTCAACTAATTTTTTTTGGGAATAAGGGCCTCTTGTGGTGGGGACCTCCCCGGGAATCCCCGGGTTACCGGGTGGCGCAATCCGACACTGATTACAGCACCCAACTTGGAAGAAATTTTGTGTTGTAAAATGTGTCCACCTTATACGTATATTATTTTAAAAAGGTACAATTTTCATTTGATGATAGCTCAGCTAACAAATCCTTTCATGCACAGAGCTGAGGGACTAGTCATTATTTATGGGCGGGGGGAAGGAAATGAAAATGTGACCACCATATTTTGGATGACTCCCCATTCGAGACCCGGAAATAAATCTTCTCCCTACCCCCACTCAAAGTCCAAAAAAAAAATGTAATCCCCCCCCCCCCCCCAAAAAAAATATATTCGCTTTTCGTATACCTATCGAGACTGTCTGCAGATGATTCCTGTAGCCAAGAATAGTGCTATAGCCAAATTAAGTAAGTAGCTCTCCACCCCGACAGTTACCATAAGTTGCAAAACGCGTCTCGTTTTTATCGAAAAGACATGTTGGGTTAAAAATGTTCTATAAAATGTTCCCTACACCCATCTCTTGTCGGAATTCATACAATAAGTATGATGAACACACTGTTTGCTTGTATGCCCATATCCGTAACATAGTCAGCACCTAAAAAGACAGAAGCCAAGAAACCAGGTGCCAAGGAATTTCTACAAAATACTTTTCAGTGGTACTAATAGCTTCAAAACCTTGTAAACACTGACATCATGCCCCAGAAGCTGAGGCGTTTTTAGAAATTTTGACTGCTGAAAGTACCATTTTTGACGTCCAAAAATGGCTCTTTCTTCCATTTGGTCAGCGTATTTTGTCCCCCCCCCTCCTCTTGACAGGATCTAAAAAATAAATGACCCTCCTCGAGAGGGTCGAAAACTTCGTGACCTCTCCCCAATTTCCTCCGCTCCCTCCCCCCCCCTCGGCGATAAACAATGACTGGTCCCTAAGAAGGCTATGATGCTGTATCGAGTCTAGGCAACGGTCGTATTCTCATTTTACTATCCTGGCTGCAAATTCGGGAAAGGGGGGGAGGGTGCTGATTTGGTAAAACGATAACAAATGCCTTGAATCAAGAGTTCTTCTTTCCTTGGCTTTCGTCAGTCACTCTTTTTAGTAGCAAAACCTGACTTCATGTTTAAAATAACTTTCGGAACATACTTACCTTGATAAAGAGCAACGGACTTCGCCGATTCCTCCTCGTAGGCGGGGTTGAACGTGAAACAGTTGCCGTAATTTGGATGGCTGAAAATGTGAAAGTCTTTGGGTTCACTGGAGAGTATAAAGAAAGACAGAACGATGAAGTCATTTTCAAGACTGACACATTAGTTTCACTACAAACTACTAAAAAGAGAATTTCTCGTTCTGAAACGATGAACAACAGAATTTTCCCTTTTTAGTCTTCTGTACAGCCATACCGGCTGAGAAGACTATTGCAACGACTTTGTCAGTCCGTCGCTTTTTTTCAACTTCGCAACGGTACCAGATAGAGACGACCACGGTTTACAACGTTAGATTCAGTGTCAAAAGTTAGTTTAAAAACACGGCAAACTAAAACATCGTTACTTCCTCATAACTGATAGGCCTCCTCGACATAACTAAATGAAATAACATTTGATCGTCGAGTTGAAATCATAAAAATAACGCGCAGCCGTAAAAACAAAAGGATTTTAGCTTCGTTTAAAAGCCTCATCACATTGTTGCATTGTCACATTGTCACATTGTCACGTTGTTGCATGCGAACCAAAGTCTCCATTAAGCCTATCTGCTACTTAACGAAATTAAAACTGCAGTTAAATAATTAGGCCTAAAAACTGAAAATTAGGCCGAAAATCATGTTACCATGGCAACGTCAAGTAGCTGCGAGTCGCTGTTCGGCTTCATCAACAACACTATATTATGACTCCGTATCTCTCGTCAATGCCCTTCCACTGATTTATATACGATGCGCATGACGTTGTAACACCGTAACTATGTGACAGGAAATGCACCATGTTGCAAAAATTAATAGGTAAATGCAAAAATTAAAACTGCAGGTAAAAATTAGGCCTAAAGGCTGACAATTACGCTAAAAATGTAAAACTGGCATTAAAGTTAACACATTTTTAACCGGCAATTAATGGTTACTGCTTTTAGATTATATGTATAATAGCGATCGCTGTTGCAGTGCTTGATGGAGGTGTGCACCTCAACATTGGAAGTGGCGAAACTGTACAGTACCAGTTTTGGTTTTGGGTGGATATCATATCTTTCATAGGACTGTGAATGTACAAAAGGTCACATGGTCTTATCGTCACCTCTACTTTTTTTCTGGTGGAATTTTGAGTCTATAAATTTTCTCATTCATAATTTTCACATTTGCCATTGCCCAATTAACCGTCACATCAGCCAAACTGACACGTTTTGGCTCATTTGTGTGGTCATGCTTCACAGGCTTAAGTTTGTTCAGTCCCATTTTTGAGCACACTGGCTAACAAACGCAGATTTTCGTTCGCTTCGCTCACTCAACCAGCAGCACCCCCTCCAGTTGCTCTTCTGGAGGTTAATGTTAGTGTTGAATTGCTCACTCAATTACAATTTATCTCATTTGCTTGGCTGATCGTCTACTTGGCGGCGCCATATAGACGATTTAGACATACTAGCGTGTGTCTAAATTAATTTCTTCACCATGTACGGAGAAAATATAATGTCTGAAGGTCAGATGGTTATTTACCTGGTCGCTATTTCGAACCTAGTTATCATGCTCTCCATTGGTGGAAAATGAACCGCTATAAATAATTAAAAATCTTTGTTCAAATCTGTAAAATATTGTATATCTTCTATATATATGATACGCTTAGGTTGGGCAAGCAAATTCACCATCATCATCATTCACTATAATGAAATAGGGCGAGCAGGTCCATTCTTGCCACGTATTCAATAATGCAAGGTATAATAGCCGACTTGAATGTTTCAAAGTTGCTAGAGTAACGATCACTGCATGCAAGATCGTTGTTACGGTATTTTCGCGCTTGGTAGAAACACGGAGAAACTGTCAATTCGCCCACACTGACAATAAGTGTCGCCCTACAATTAAAAATGCTATTTACTTCCGTAAGAAGATTAAACATCAGGGGGTTCCAAGGGGAGGAGGGGGGCAGTACAGATGGGGTATTCACACCACACAATGGGGGAATGCAGGGGCGGAAGTAGGGGATGGGGGTACAAGGGGGTACCAGTGAGGCTGTAGGAGGGGAAATCGAACCACACAAAGGGGGAGTGTGTAGGAAGGGGGAATGGGGCCCATCGGCGGCCCTTGTCAATTCATGCTGGTCAGTAAAGTACTTCACTTGTGTATGCAGGAACCAGCTAGACCGGAGTAATGTTACGCTGGGGGTACAGCTAGTTAAATGAATCTAATTTTTTTTTAGACGTATTGGTTTCGAAAAAGGTCATCGGTCGAAATATGCACATGTTCACGGGTGCTTTCTCCCCAATTTAAGTGTTTTTTTGTTTGTTTTATTTACCTGAAATTGCACATTCGTCCCTCAAATGTGCACTTTTTCACAAACACCGTGAGGTTAGTGCCCAAGCTTAGACGTTCAGCGTCACTTAGTGTTCGCACGTATCGCATCACCACTCGTCTGTTGCGGTACATGACAGGTCTCTAAAAAGAGGAACGGTGAAACCTAAGCTTAAAATGTATACGTATCAGCGAGAATTTATAGGGCTGCGAAGGCGAATTTGTAACTCTAAAAAGTCCCTATTGAAACGTGTTACATTCATTCCTATTAAGTCCGTCTTAGTTTTCAGAAGGCGCCACGCGTTCCGCCTGATAAAATTTTTTCGCATTTTTCAGCCCAAACCTAAAGTAAAATTAGATTGCAACTAAGCTAAACTAAACAATATTTAAATACCAAGCTAGTTTCGTTTAGTTTATTTTAATTTTAGCTGAAAACCGAGTGGAAATCCCCACATAACTCATGGCGCCCTCTATAAACTTAGACGGAACTAATAGGAATGAATCTAAGACGTTTCAGAAAGGGTCTCAGTCACAAATTCTCCTCCCAAACCCTCTAAATTCTTGGCATCAGTCATAATTTGAAGCCTGCAAATATAATGACAACCAATACATAAGGAATAAGTTATACGATAAGGGATGAATTCACGAAAACGTTTCACAATTATCATTGGTGTTGAGGTAGCCATGCTTTGAAGGCTTGTTCATCCCACGAAATCTGAACTTTAAAGTTACATTCTTTCCTACCCTGTAACTGCCACACGCAGTTCTCAGTCCACAGATGTTGCCGTCGTACTGTTTCGAAGACTTAGTACAGTTGTACTTCGTCACTTCTATACGTCACTTTGCTGAGCGCTGCACGTGGCATAAGAAAAATCAACAGCAGATGAAACGAGGTTCAAGTGTTATAGCATGAACTCCAAAATTACGCCGTCATAAACCGGAAGTGACGTTACACTGTGGTTTATGTACGAAAGTAAAGCCAAAATCTAAGTGAGCCAAACTGTAAATATGCGTTGGGTGCTCGAAGTATACTCCACAATATTCAATAGAAAATCTCCTAAATAGCACATTTTAAAATAGATTTTTAGCAAGGTATTGAGTAACCTTCGGTCATAAACCATTGTGACCGTGCTTGATGGAAAGTGGCAAAAAATATCTATAGTAATCTCGTGTAGAAGTATACAGTCATGGCCAAATTATTATGGATTCACTAGCAAAAACTAGAAACTAGTAACATATTTGCAACGTTGATGAGGGTCAAATTTTGCATTGAAAGCCGCTTAGCTAACATTCCTACACAAATTAATTTTTGTCAGGGGGGTCACTGCTCTCTATTTTACCAAAATTTAAGCTTTTGTACCGCATTATTATTTTCCCCCAAGTACCTGAATTATGCCTTGCCCAATTATGCTTCAGGATATAAGACACTTGCTATACGGCGTCGCGCTACAATGGTTTACGACAATTGAATAATTGATGTGATGTTTGTTGCCTAACTTGGCGCGACACACTAGCGTGTGTATAGATTCCTGAAATTTTTTAATGCTGAATTCGTCTGAAATGCTGAATTGTGTTTAAAACTGAAATGAATAGATATTGAAGTACGTCCGCAACTGAACTGCATGAACATAAACTGACTTTCGTAAATACACAATTAAACAGGAATTTGTGATTTGTGACGAGGGCCCTGTTTTGTCTCGTGTTCATGTTGATGCACCATATGTGCAGCTACAGCATTCCTCACCTGTTTAGGTAGCATTAGTAAAATTCTGGGAACCAATTCCTGTCTTTGTTTCACTTTTAACATTACGTACCTACGCCATAAAAAATGTATGATGTGCGTGCGTGTTTGGTTATTTGTAACTCTACTCCTCTGAATCTAAGGTTCCTACAATGATGAGAGTATCCCCAAACGAAAGATAATAAAATAACTTTTAACTGCTCTAAAATCTGTTTCATGATGACAAAGTACGATCAGGTAAAACAAACAAAGAAATCAAACGTTTTGAATTATGTAAATGAGCTGCAGACGTATACAAGGAATGTGTTGAGCGAACAATGAGAAAGTAGCGTGCGCAATTAGCTTGCATCTATATAATCAGGACATCGATTTTGTGCATACTCTGTGGATGAAGAAACTACACGAAGCATGGATCGATGCCAGTATGGTAAGCGAAGCGTATGATGTGGCTAGTTCCTTGTTAACTGCTTACTTTTATAACAAAATTAATAAACTGCATCGGTGTGTGTATACCGCATGTTAGTGCTGATGTAAACAAACGCATAAAGCAACTGAAGGTTTTTCTTTTGTGTGTGTGTGTGTGTGTGTGTTTTTATCACACACAAACAATTATTTACAGAATGTGCTGGGTAGAAGAAGCATGGTTCATAGCGGAACGTGTATTGTAGTCTATTTGAAGAAGTAAATAGATAATGTACAGTAACAGTTAAATGGTTCGACAAAGGTGTTCCAATTTTGTCAGGGCTTGAAATATGAGATTGCAACGGTACAATTTGTAATCCTTCTCCCCCCCCCCCCCTACCACCACCACAACGATGGGCTTGGTGAAGTCCTAGGGTTGGGCACCATTGTGGCTCTAAATCTAAAAACAGTTAAAAACTAAATTCAAAATATTCGATTCCTCCTGCAACTTAATTTTGCTATTGTATTTCGAGAAGACGATGTTATAACGAAATAATTTCATTGTACATGTAACCAATACTACTGTAATAGTAATTCCCCCCCCCCCCCCAGGAAGTATAATGTGATGTGAAACATAGAGCCCGCTTTACCTATTTTCCTCCCCTACGCTGAACAAATCCATGCCCCCCCCCCAAAAAAAAAAAAAAATGCAGGATTAAAAAAAAATCGTTGTCAATCTTGCAAAACGACTTTGGAACTTTAGCGTGCATTATTTTGGGTCAGCAATCTTTTTTATTTTAAAAGCATTAATTTGTATCAGGGAGGGAATTTTGGAGGATCAGAAAGGACTACAATAAGAAAATATTTTGCCTGAAAACATAAATAAAGAGAAATGAAAGTACAAATTCCCTCCAGTACACCGAAGTCATTGTAAATATGGTTAAATTTGTATTCATTGATGATTGGCATAGCAGCCGAAAGTAGGAGCTTTGATGGCACCCTCTGAATATCGGCACCCCTAGGCTACAGCCTAGTTACTCTATGCGGAAATCAGCTACTGGTGAAAGGTAAAAATGTTTTCAATCCACCAGTGAAGCAACATTTAGAAATGGATTTCATCAACCAACGTATAGCAACATTTTTAAATGGTTTTCATCCACCAGTGGGGCAATATTTAAAAATGGTTTTTTTTCATCCACCAGTGAGGCAACATTTAGAAATGGATTTCATCAACCAACGTAGCAACATTTTAAAATGGATTTCATCGACCAACTTAGCAACATTTTAAAATGGTTTTCATCCACCATTGAAGTAACATTTAAAAATGGTTTTCATCCACCAGTGAGGCAACATTTAAAAATGGATTTCATCAACCAACGTAGCAACATTTTAAAATGGATTTCATCGACCAACTTAGCAACATTTTAAAATGGTTTTCATCCACCAGTGAAGCAACATTTAAAAATGGCTTTCATCCACCAAAGAAACAACATTTAAAATTGGTTTTCGTCCACCAGTAAAGCAACATTGACATACTTATTAGATGAAACAGTACCTAATAAGATGTTACCATTTTTTCGCACTTGGAACAATGTAATTACAATGTGTTGCGATTCGTAATTCCTAATACTTTGCACCAAGGTAGCCACTAAGGAGAGCAGTGTTTTATGTGCAGCAAATATTTAATAAATCAAAGTTCAAGTTTTTCAAATACTGTCTAATCTGGTATCCACATATGCAGTTTTCACATCATGTTATTAGAATCATCACTAGAATCGTTGCCACAACTAGAGAATATTTCATGTACACAGGACGGGAAGCAAACAACACCATACTGTCAACGTGTTAACTACATCAGTTAGATATAACAAAGTTCTTTTTCCAACTTATGGACAGACTATGATCGCTATTCATAGTCTAAGTGGTGACAGCCATCACCATTTTACAGGAATTGTCACACAAAGTCGTTACGGTCATTGTGGTTTTAATGGTGGATTTATAGTTGAAGTAAGTTCGCTTGCCAACAGTGCAGGAGTATGATGACAACGGCAGCTTTTGTAGTAAACGTATAACCAGACACAGGACATAAATTCTAACTTTTCTAATTTGTAACCCAAGATTATGTTGGTAATTCTTAGTCAAGCTAAAGCTGCAGGAATGTAATGATATGACAACGGAAATAAATCTAATGTCACATGCTGTACACTAATCGCGAGTTGAAGTACAATTTACCCATTTTACAGACTACACGGTTTATAAAGTTTTTGTATGGGAAGCTCCACCGTTGAGCTCCTAAACTAGGTTCTATTCTTGATACAATGACAAACCGATTGCTTTGGCATGCGTTTGCCTAGCCATTGGCGAGGGGCAGTGCCGCGGGCCCAGGAGGCAAGGGCCTAAATTCAAAGTAGGGGGCCCAAATTTGTACCTAACACTACTGTAAAATAGGCCGCAACCTGGCACCCAAAATTGTTGAGGTCTTTTGAGGTCCTACATTTTACTCTTGCACCCCTTTTTGGAAAAGTCTAGTTGCGACACTGGCGAAGCGTATCGCTTAGTCTCTGGTACTTACCGTATTTTCTCTATTGTCGCACTTGGCATTAATTTTTTGCGATGTAATTTTATCCGGCGGTAAGTAGAGTCAGTCGACAAAAGAGTAAGGCAATTATATTCAGAAACATGAACTTCATGTGGTAACTACACAAGTTTGTAATGGCTACACAAATAATAAAGGCGTTATGACGGTCTTATCAGTAAGGTACTGCAATACTATTGCAAAATGGGAAACAGCTCATTAAACATCAGTTCTCATTGAGTTGCACCCCACTGCCACAGAATGATGGCAATTCAAGCCAAAATATTGTATCTTGTAGCTGGCTATTGGTTCACTGTATTGATCACCGTTTTTAAAACAAGCTCTAAGAGTAATAGCCAGTGTTAGATAGAGACCCAGGATTCAGCAGAGGCCTGGTGATAATTATTTCTAAAGAAAATACACCCGGCAACAAATAAAGGAAATACGGTACCAGAAATAAAGCTCAGATGTAAGACTCAGTCACTGGATAATATGTTATTCTTTTATTGTGAAGAGACATACCATTTGATTCATGAGATCTTCATTCATGCAGTCTTCCGTCATTTGCTTATGAACGGTCCAGTTAAAATCGGGTATCACAGAAAAATTGAAATCATCTTGTAACATGGTGTTGCTACATACAGTCACCGAAGGAAAGGGCATCAAATCTTTGCTTTTTACAGTAGTTTTTTGAAAGGTTACCTGCCTGATTAAAAAAAAACAAAGAAACTGAAAAGATGAATGCAAATTCATCAATAGCAGAAGCACACAGCAGCAGTTCCCATTTTCAAGAAGAAAAATTACTTTGATTGTCTGTAAACTGCGTGTAAAAGAAAAATTCTTCAGTGTTAAGAATATGGAACTGTGACTAAAGAATATTTATAGCCCATCATGACCAAGGCCCGATTTATATTTTTCATTGGTAAGTATGGGCAAAGGCCATTTTGAGAGACAGACACTCGGATGCCTCCATCCCCCCCAGGTCACGTAAATTCTACCAAATTCCATGTAAATCTACACTCACCCCCATGGGTCGACCCCCCTCCCTACGGACCGACCAAAAAAATCGTCTCTTCTTCGTCGTGACCTTCGTCCCCCCCCCCCTAAGTTTACATAAATTCAAGCAAATTCCGC